>JAFBJZ010000676.1:0-244105 GCA_016785225.1 Psettodes erumei
TTCAAGATGAATGGCCTTGGCGAATAGTGGCATTGTACTTTAAATTACAAATATTCTATCGACCTAAATTGTAGCCCAAAGAGTACACAGTCTCACTATGATGTTGTCATGATTTTCTAATTTAATTTCTTTCCCTCTGCTCTCCCAGATCTTAACAGAGCTCAAGTCAGACAACCAGAGGCTAAAGGATGAGAACGGGCGCCATTCGAGTCATCAGCAAACTGTCCAAATGAAAACATATCTCAAGCTCCCATTCTTTGTCCACAGACGCTCCACAACGCCCGAAATGACAGTTTAATTACCTGTGATATCCCGAGCTGTGACTCCTCTCTGAGTAACGGTGGTGGGGCCATTTTTCGACTGCACTGCAGAAATAAATCCCCACCGGGACAGGCGAAGATCTGAGGGGAGGTGGAGAGGTTTTACACAGATTTCACAGCATATGTTGGGGTTACAATAATTGTTTCTACTTGATTAGTTATTTTGTAATATACAACATTTCACATTAACCAAATAGGGACCAGTTGCACTGTTTGAAATGACATTTCTGTTCAAACAAATCCAGGGGTTTGCATGAAGGTACTTTACCTAATATGACACTCACACATCACATCAAGACTTCACGTTTTGCTACAATGTGCACTGCAGAAAAGTATTTTAACATTGTCTTATTTTTGAAAGGAGAGAGAAGCCAATTATGTTATCGATTTTTTTCTATACTACTGAAATATTCATATCTGGTTTAATATGCGGGAAGTGTGGCTGGAGCATTAGAAGCCTCAAAAGTCATTTGGTATGAAGATATATTTGAAAAATCCTTATTTCAGTCTATTGAAGCGAAATCTCTGAGAAAAGATGTTGGAAATACCACAGCCAAAACATTTTCACTTTCCTCCATTAAGAAGACATTAAGGTGCACGTCCCGGGGTGGATTTAAGATCGGATTGACAACTTTCTCAGTTTTTATCACTCGGCTGTGCTGTTGCTCTCCCCCTCAACGCCTCTCAGATTTCCATTTTACAGCTCCAGTGTGTGCAAACTGAAAGCCCCTAACTTCCCTTCAGAAACCTAATCGGTGACATCAGAGAAACATCAACGTTTTTTGTTTCTAACTCTAATGGTTCCCATTGTGTCAGCGCCCTGGGACACACAAACTCATATTGCATTACAACAGCAAACCTGAAAAAAATTCTAAATAGTTAGAGATTTAAAAAAAATAATCATTTCAGCTTGATTATTTTTTTTAAATAACGTTTTTATTTTTGTTTAGCTAATACATGCTAATGTTCTCTCTGTATTTTTTTAATTTTAGGGGACTGTACTTTAGCCCTGACAGGCACAACAATGGGCATATGCACTTTGTACAGAAAGGACGGTGTTGATCTTTAATTACTTGCCATCACCTTCAGATTGGTACTGATGTAACTGAGTATCTTCCAGATTGTGTTCTACAGTTATCCATGTGATTTCAGTAGCTATGCTTCCGTTTTTGTTTGATTTGCATGTCTATTTTTATTTCTGATCCAGGAGCACATCCTTTAAACAGCAGAGTGGCTACACAGAAGAGACAGTCTGAGCGAGTGGGAAAAGACAATGTACTATATTGTTTTGTAATAGAGATATATTTATTTATTTATGCATTTGTTTTAGTTTTAATCTGTATACATTGTGTGCTCAGCTTTCTATCAAAGGAATACACCAGTTGTTTGTGGTTGACCTGTCGGCCATCACACGTGCTGTAAATCACTGTGTTCACAGTATTATTTAATCTTAAATAACAAGCACAATCCAAAGCTTTAGGAATAAACACCTCGCCACATCTAATGCAATTCAATACAATGGCCCTGCTTTCATCAGAACTTGTATGGCCATGTGGTTGCTGTATTTACTGGTATTGAATCATATTAATCTATATCGAGGATCCACAACACACTGAAACTTTAAAAATGAGTTTAACTAAAATCTAAAACAAAAGTAAAACCATCAATAAGGGCACTGTAACTGTAACTACTCACCTTATCTTCATCTTTACTTTATTTTAAATGCAGTTGTCCCTAGTTCAAAGCAGTGTGTTATTTATGTATCACATCATACGTAATGGATAAAACTGCCAAATCTGAAATTCCTTTAGCTGTAGAGTCGCTGTCTTGCGGCTTGATGTGTTATGTGTTATGAAATGTATTAATACCTTAATATGCACACATGGGTTTACTCACTTTGCTTAATAAACTGTAAAGGGATGGAAATGTTTTTCTCAGTGTGATATTAATATGCATCAGAAGCAGAGAGATTATTAGGAGCCAGCTGAGCTGAACACGCTGCATATTAAACACCAACAAGTCATGGTAATTAAAAGGCCTTTATTTCCTATTTGTTTTTTTTGTTGGTTTTTTTACAGAACTGGTAACACATATGATAAATTTGTAGTAAGTTATTTGGTTCCCTTGATGACTTAATAAGGATTCCCAACGTTTGTCCACACAAGGGTCAAGAGGAGTTTGTGAGCAACGTTTGTGTCCGGTCAAGGGCTAAAGCATGCGATCCACAGTAGGCACAAGTACTGACATGAACACGCGCACCACGACACTAGACACGAAGAAACACAGCTAGAGGACACAACCTGGCCGTCCTCCGATGCTTTAAAAGATGATGAAGAAGAGAAGAAAGAGAGAGGTGGAAAAAACAGAACTAAAGAGTCTTAAGAGTACAGTCGCATCAGGGATGAGGTGGAGGACTAAGCGCTCAAGAGGGGGGAGTTTGGTACGGTCCTGCATGTTTGGCAGTATACAGTATGTCCATGTTGTAAACATGAAGGCCCGGCATTCTTTACGCTCAGCAAAAGCAGATTCTGTGGAGGCTCGACAAGCCCGCTTCCTATTCAGCATGACGACACTGATGGTACATAAGCTGGTAACACGTAAACAGGACAAAGACTCGCGCACACACACACACACACACACACACACACACACACACAAAACAAATGTGAAAGAGTATGGCAACACATCTCTGGCACTGATTCAGACACAGTCCTACATTCTACAGTAAAGGTACACATCACCAAAAAATCTGTAAAACAAAATGAAAAGACAGAAGGAGTGATTACACATATACACAAGAATACAAAGAAGAAATACAGCGAGTAATAGAGGAGACAAGACAACATGTTTCAAAGTGGTGTCTTTACCTGCTGACAGGCTTCTTCTCAACACATGTTGACAAGGTTGGAAATGGTCTACTGAACTTTGGATGGTTTCCCTTTTTAAATCCCAGTGTTTTAAAAAAAGAAACACACACTCACACACACACACACACATACAACTAGCTGTGTGAACGGTGCTCTGAAACTGTCTCTGTCGCTGAAGCACAGTTTCAGATGCTGTTGTGCATAAGGTATTGTACATCTACACAGCCATCAACAGAACAGATTAACCCAGCCCCCACCCATATTTCAAAACACAACAAAGATTGTTTGAGTATTACAGCCATACACACAAAGATGTACATTTAAGAATGAGTAATGTGTCCAATGCATGCAGACCTTTCCTTTATATAGTTATTAGATATTATTCTAGTGCTGTGTTTTTGCACCATGTCTGCTAAAGGGCCTACACTTCATCAATTTAAGCACACACACACACAGCTCCAAGTCTCTGTCCCCCATAGAACTTAGATGTCGGGCGATCATGTGACTGCGGTGGCCGAGCAGTAACAGGGAGTAAAAACTAAAATAAATCTCTTAAGTGTGCTGTAATTTTACCTGTAATCACGTTTGCCTCATCGTCTGATGTGTTACTTTTTTGGGGGGATTCAAACAAGAGGTGACGAATGCAGGCAACTGTGATCAGGTACTGGCAGTATTTTTGAAAAGCACTGAAACCTCATATTTGAACAAGTCTCAGTGCATCATTTGGTCACAGTCAGGAGCACTGGTGGGACAGTGAATAAATATAATATTGCATTGTGGTGTCACACAACACGTTGGGAATTGTTGTCAGGAGAGTTTGATGGCAGTTTAAGGTTTACTTCAGAGTCTGAGGTAAACTTAAAGGAATAGTGTGAATATTTGAGAAACACGCTTATTCACATTCTCGCCGAGTTGTAGATGAGCTCGTTAGCATGCGGCTAACTGTCCTTCAAGTGTGAAGCAAGAGCCAGGACACAGCTAGCTTAGCTTAGCAAAAAGACAGGGAAAAGAGGAAAAACAAAAACAAAACTGCCTTTCAGCACCTCTAAAGCTCACTAACAAATGTTATATTTCACTTGGTTAGTCAGTAAATAAACTAAAATGTAAAACGACAAGCTACAGTTTTCCATGGGACTATTTCCTGCCCCGAAGCAATGACTTTAGGATTTTTATGTCCCTTTGGACCGAGACAGGGTAGCTGTCTTCCCGTCTCCAGCGTTTATACTAAGCTAAACTAACCTGTCCTGGCTCCAGCTACATACCTGGCATTGATCTTCTCATCTAACCCTTTGCAAGAGATCAAATTTCTCAAAAATGAACTATTCCTTTAACTTCGTATGATGACATGTATTTTCACATACTTTTTGCCATGCTCTTGTGAAAATCATAAGTCTATGCATATTTCTATGGGAGGGATTCAGACCTAAAACATTGGTGCCAACATTTTAAGTTTCTCTCTTGCTGCTTTCACATTTTTTTTTCTGGGGGGAACATGAGCCTCAGATCACCAGCAGTGTGTTATTGATTGTACACGTACTTACTAGTACATTCTGCTGCCAAACTGGAAGAAGAGAAACTTGAAGCGTGACCCAGTTTGGTTTGTAAATTGCACTCAGCCCAAGAATAGAACACACTCTCATATATATATATATATATATATATATATAATTTTAGCAGTATTAGTGAGAACTTATTGTGATATTATATATCTTATTTATACTATCAAAACAAGGCATATACATTACTAATCACAATACTGTAAAATCAGCTACCTCTATGAAACAAGGACATCGACAGCTCTGAAAGTAGAAAAAGACACACTCACTCTACTAAACTCACAACTGTTCTCGATGCTCACATACACAGTAAAATGGATTTTGCCCTCTTGATGAACAAAGACCTCTGAACGGAATGTAAAAGAGAAACACTGGCCAAGGAAAATGAAGATTAGATTTTTTTTCCTCCTTCATAAATAAACTCTAGCAACTCAGCTGAGCTCTAAAGAGTTAGTGCTTGAGTTTTATGGCTTTAGTTTTTATCTTATTCATTTATCTTGTATACACAATTACACATTATTATATAATAAAGACAGTACAAGAGACACAGCCGTGAAGGGTTTCAGGTCATTTAAATAGAAGTGGAAAAGAAAAGAGAAGAGAAAAGAAAAACTTCCAACTAAGGAAAGAGAGAAGAAGGGATTCCAAGTAATTTGTGTTAGCTGGAATGGGATTGTTCATCTTTTGGCCCCTGGAAACGCTTTTTTACATAAAAGATACAATCCAACAGACAAAATTAATTCTGGGTCAGTACTGGCACAAATAATGACTCCTACACTCCACCTACAGATTGCAGAATTATTCAATCTTCTTTCTAATTAGTTATTTCAGAAAAACAACATACCAAATCTGCTGTGAGAACTTGGGACTTGGTGACCCCTACCTCTCCAAACAGTAAAAATTAAAAATATATATTTATAAAAGAAGAGGCAATAGCAATAAAATTCAGAAACAAGTCAAACATTGGCCTTCAGATAAGTGCTGAAACAAAACCGTATGGCAGGTAAATGGAGACAAATAATAATAATTTTTAAAAAAATCGACCACAAGGAATTAGATAGCAAGCATGCGGCTACATTTTCATCCTACATGAACTCACACACAGTACTGGACGACACACTTGCTTTAAGAATTTCAGGCGTGGAAAGGTTCCTATTAGTTATAGTACTGTAGCATTGGTATGACATTCTCTCCAATGACCCTCATGGAAAATAAATACACATTTGTTTCATTTAGAAAATATACAGTGCATCTTTTTTTTTGTTTCTCTCCCTTCATTGTGTTATTAAAATGACAAATGACACCCATTTACGTACACGAGATATTTTTGCTTTGTCTCTAAAACATGCTCTTATGTACACTATTTTGTATAAACATGCAGTATCAACGTGTATGAACTATGTATATAGGCAAAACTACACACACCGATGAGTTGCTTGATTGCTTCCATGTTGCCTTTTCTTTAGTGTTGCTTCGTCAACAGAAGGAAAAAAAGATCATGTGAAGTGAAAGAAACATGAGTCAACATTCATTAAATAAAAAAAATTGCAGTACTGTTTAAAACGTTGACTGCGTTCGATTAACATTGCCTTTTTTTTGCACACAGTCACAAGGTAGTTTTTGCTGTTGGTGTGCACACACACACACACACACACAGCACAAATTTTTATTAATTAGACTAAGCAACAAGGCCCAAGCACCTCGCTAGTATCAGGATTTTAATTAACAATTGAGCTTTCACCAATTCACTCAAGGGCTAATGAGTTTGGATTTTGTCACAAGACAAATTTTCTCCTTGACAGAATATAAATTTACAAACACGCTGAGCCGAATACAATCTGTGAAGGAGCCAGGGAGCAGCGTCGGATTCAAATGTGTCTGTTTATATGCGGAGACCTGGCCTGGTGTGCCACATGTGCCACAGGAAAACAACAAAACAACAACAAAAAATTCAATCTCACAACATTTTATCACAAAAAACGAAATACACAAATCACAGAACAGAACCATACCCAGTAGTGCAATTAAATTCAACAGTTTGGTAAGATGTGTATAAAAATACACATGGATCGGTGCCTTCTTCCAGACCACATCCTTGCAATCAAGTGAGAAACGTAATATCCACACATAAAAAGCCAAGGCAAAAACAACAAAACAAAAACTGCTAATATAATGCACTCCCTTGCTCTTTTTTAAAAACTAGCAGTAAACCAGTTATTCTTAACAGAAATAATTAAAGCTCTGGTTTCAGAGGGTACTTAAACGTAACATTTGGATATAAAGTGCTTGAGGAATAAAAGTGTTTGAAAGTTAAATAAAATGAAACACAGCTGGAATAAAATGAAATCAAAGGGGAAATAAAAGGATAGAAAAAACAGAATAAAAAGAAGAAATGAAGAGAACAACACCGCTTAACTGGAAGGCGTCCCTGGTAGTTGAAAATTGCTTATTTTGTTGCTTGGAAGGCTTGTCTCCTTTATGACTGTAAGACGGTTATAGGGATTCCTTTGAAGAAATAAAACCCTTGTGTCAAGTCCATGACTAATGGCAGTTGCACTGAACAAGTGAGATACAGAATCAGAGGCATTGGGAGGGGAGGTGGTAGACTGCAGGCAGTAATCGACACCTTGTACGCATCATGTCATTTGGTGGTTGGAATCAGTCTGTGTTGTACCCGTTCTGATATTTCCTCGCTTTCTTTTGTTGTTCAGACGACAGATGCAGCCTTTTTTTTTTTTGCACGGTCAAAAATACACAAATACCCCCCCCCCACGCTCTTTTTTTTCCTGAAAATCCATCCTTCCCTCCCTATCCCCTGACAAACCATTTTCATGGATAAACTAACGCTAATCGCGAGGCCTTACGTCACCGGAAAAAAAAACAACAAAAAACACAAGTGGTCAAGCTTTTCTTTGTCGCAGAGCGGAGTATTTGAACAACAACAACAACCCGTTTAGAAAAAAAGGCATGGAGTTTCAGTTTCCTCTCAGTTTTCCTGAGACGAAGGGCGGAAGGTGAACTAATCAAAACGGCAGTGTGTCTGTGGGTAACCGGATACGTGCCTATCCCTACTCGCTACCCAGCTCTAGGAATGTACTTCAAACTAACAGAAATCGTCGAGTATGATAACTGGCAGGTGTGGAACATGGTGCACGATACACCTACGGAATGGACCTGCTTGTGTTACTTCTCTATCTTTATGGCAGTATAAAGCATTTTATTATTAAGCGCTATCCTAAGCAAACTGTGTCACTAAAGGGAAGGGAGGGGGTGAGAAGTACAATATGAGTGAGTGTATGTTTTATCCCCTCTATCACCAGATTCTCATATAGTACTCTAACTGTTCTTCATAGTCTACTCTGTATTCTTATTAATGGAACCACAACCCCAATACAAAAATAGATCTAAAGGAAATCAACGGAGTCTCTGTCCATCCTGTATCTTTTCTTCTTTTTTCAATGACGTGATTTAATATAACATGATGCTTTTTCTTTTCTTTTTTTTAAAACTATGTTTCCCATCATGTCGAATGGACGTTTTGGAGAGGTGGCAGTGGGAGAAGTAGAGGGTGGAGGGAGGGGATATATGGGTGGGGTGTTCTCCTGGAATATACACTGACACGTGGGACCCGGTGGGGAAATATGCATTGGGTGGGCGGGTGCAGGTGGGGACGATGCGTTTACTTCTTGGCAGTCAGGGCTGCGAGGGCGGCGTCCACCTCCTCCTCTGGCTGCAGTGGATGCCACTGGGCGATGGGACGGCGGGGGTTGGCCAGCATGTCGGACCAGTGTTTGAGCCCGGCCCCCGTGGACTTGCTTCCCACCCAGATCTTCCCAATGGCGTCGTTTTTACCAATCTTGTCGTAATCCAGCACGGTGATCACAGCTTGGATTTTCTGGGAGACCGGGGGAAGCGTTACCTCGGCTGCAGTTAATATTTTAACACTGACTGATAATGTTTTTATATTAACAATGAATCATATGATTCTCAAAGGGATAGCTTGTAACGATGACGTGAAATGTCACCCAACTTTTAGCTTTGGGAAACATCTTTCATTGTACTATCTGGGCTTTCTGGCTCACAGCTGTTTTGGTTCACTTTCACTGCTCTCAGCAGGAAAAAAAGCCATGAAAAGCTAATTTACAGTCCTCGATTTGTTAAAAAATTAATTGAAACGTCAATTTAAGGCTGATATGAGCATTCAGCGGTCTGAGTTGATTGAATCTGAGTTTCACGTTCTTGCTTACATCTTTTATGCAGTACATTTACAGCCTTTGTAATTTTTGCTGAACAACAAATGTGACAGCTACAGGATAAAGTAAAATGCTGAAATTGACACTCTGTGCAGTTTGTTGGGTTGACCCTGTTCAAATTTGTGCTGTCTAATACAACAGTCCTGCAATAACTCCTGCATTCATGAAGGTGCTAATGTTCTGTTCTGTTCTGGATTCAGGACTTGTTCTCTCTTGTTCTCTCTTTCTAACAGTTTTTCTGCAGCTGCTGGATGTAGCGTTTGTCATTCCAACCTGACCTTAAAGGATTTTAACAGATTATTCTGTGTCCTTACCTGCATTTGTTCAAGAGGAATCTCAAAGCTGAAAGACTCATTGTAGTATGGATTCAAAGTGTTCTTCTTCACCGTTGTTTTCTTCTTCTTCAGCCTCTTTCCGTTCTGCAGCAGGTTAATTTTCACATAAGGATCTGAAAATAGAAAGAAGGCAAAAAAATCATGATAAGCTGATTTTTTTTAAAAAATGCCCGCGGACATGCATGGCTGGGGCTGCAGTGCTGCGCTGCACCAACAGATGGGGCCAGCGCTGAAACCAGCGGGGAGCGGGAGTTGCTGCATGGCGGGCACTGCAGCGTCAGCACGTGAGCAGAGCGGGGCCGACCTAATGGCTGCGCTCACGGGCACGTTCTTTTATAGGCTGCAGTCCCGCTGAGAATACATCCAAATTTCACATAAAGCTGCCAACACAATGAAACGGTGTCGAGAGAGATCGCATGATAATAAAATGCAATATCTGGTGCTCAGTTCTGTGTATGTACAGCACCTGACAGTCCACCCACGTCCATTTTCTTCAGGTTCTTAGCCTCCAGAATACAGATGGTGAGCTTCCCAGCAGTGGGGACGTAACGCAGGGAGATGCAAATGTCACCCAGCTTCTCTGGCTGTGAGGAGGAGGAGGGAGGAGAGAGAAAGTTAAAAGGAGGTCGGGACATATTCCCCAATGTACAATACACAGATACAAAAACCTCCACTTTTGAGTTACATTTGAATTTTTTATTACTTTTGTTATAGCTGCAGGAATTATTTTTAAGTACATCTAATTGGTCTTTTCAAAGTTAATAAAATATCTGAGACTGCAAGTAAAAAAACTGCACAGGGAGTATTTCTTTTTAAGGTGGCTCAGGGGAGCCAGCAGTTGCATTGATTAAAATCTGCTTTTTTATATCCTGGTGCAGCTTAATGGTGAAAGCGCCAGCATTACAGGCTGCACAGTCACAGAGGAAGCATTACAGTTTGTCACAAGACATAAAAAGTGCCCTTCAGCCTCACTGGTAAACAGATGAAGTTAGCATCTTGTGATGTCATCAGCCTAGAAAGCTGTTTAAGCTGCTTCATACAGAAGAAAGTGTTTTAAATCTTAATCTCCCCTCGATGTTTGGCTTTTTTTAAACTCCTCCTTCCGGGACTGGCTTTTTGGAATATGACATATTTGATTTCAGATGCGAGACCATGAACCGGCCCTCACCTCCTCCTGATCTGCACTATCCAGGTCCCTCCACTCCTCGATTGGCTTAGCCAAGTCCAGGGTGTTCATGGGAATCTTGATCTCTCCGATGACGTCGTGTTTCGAGAAGCGATCAAAGTCGTAGACGGACATCACCAGCGTCTTCCCCCCCATCTCTTGGAAAGGAATCTGTACGACAGAAAGTGAAACCCATTTCACTCGTTAATATCGTTTCTTTGAGGTTTTCACACATCTTGATCAGTTTCTAAGAGAGTAGGTATGATAATTCTTCCGAATCAGAACAATAGAGCAGTACGGGTTGTGACTTTGGCCTGGAGCTGAAAGTGGCCTGATTTAATAACATGCTGCTTCAGCAGAACTTGCCTGACTTTGACAGGGTAAAGCCATTTGAATTGTTTTTTCTTATAGAGCTGTGTCGGCAGGCAAGGTGCACCGGGGGTGGCCCTCTCCTATAATTTGATTCGCTACCACACTCTCCTTGTCAGACACCTTCAATATGTCTGCTGCTTTTTATCACCGCCGGCCAGAAGTGTTCTTGAAAGAAATACCAGAAGTTAAGCAGCTCAAAAAGAAAGGGATAAAGAGAGGAGGATCTGGTCACCTTTTACGAGACCTTTTTACCCATTAAAAAGACAGACGTGCATGTTGTTTTAATAAGTAATAAGTGGAGGGTGACCACCTGGCGTCTCAACCCACCTTGAAGGTGAAGGTCTCGTTGAAGACGGGATTGAGTGTTTTCTTGTGAACCTTCGTGTCAAACTTCTTCTTCTTGTCAGGGAGGACGAACACCTTGACGTAGGGGTCGGAGGTGCCGCCGCTGTCCATGGACAGGAGATCAGCTGCTTGCAGGATTCCCACAGTAAGCTGAGGAGGGAGGTGGGAGGAGGAAGTTACAGAAACAAAACCAGAATTCAAAGGCCCTTTTTCAAAATAAGATACTCGAGCACATGCCTTGTTCTCCTGGAAGTCGTAATCAATGGAGTACTGCAGCTTCCCAAGCTTCTCTTTCTCCTTCACTTCTTCCTCTTTTTCGTCCCCAGTCAGTCCAGGTTCGATGTCGTCCTCTTCATCATCGTCATCCTGTTGTTTCTGCAAAGACAGGGGGAGAGGGCAGGTGGCAGAAAATGGAGTGAGAGGACGGCTCCGAGCAGCGGCGGCGGCTGTGCTGAACACCAAACCTCAGGCATCAGCAGTCAGGTTAGTCACAGCACCTACCTGCCACTTACCCCCGCTCACCCCGGTGTTACTAGTGCAATCTGTTCATCGATGACCACGGTTGCAACCTGACTTGATTTCACTATTTCTTGGGTGACACCATTTGCTGTTCTTTTTGTGTTTCCATGAGGATTGCAGGTATGTTAAATGGACTTAAGTCAGAGGTAGGGGATTTGCTCCTGCACTACAAAATGTTGTAGAAATGCTGATTCATAGAAGTCTATGTTATCGTGCAAAAGGTAGAGCGAGGTAGAGAGATATATATATAGAGAGGGAGAAACAACAGAAAAAAGTCAATATGCAGGAGGTGGACAGAAAAAAACAGGAACACCTTATATCAAAATGCAATCGAATACAACAGCCATGCAAAAACCTATAATGAATATATTATTGCCTTAATCACTGGGAATTTGTTTTCAGAAATAATGACATAATGTAACATGTGCCATTAATTGGGCCATTTCGGGGTATGGACAAAATAACAGGAGTATAAACTTTTGAGATCACAGAAGCAGCTTACACAAATCCCCGGTGTGACTCATTTCAAATGAGTCACTTTTAAGTTGTCCACAAAGTCTCGTTCCTGACGCCGCATCCCACGCGCAGAGGAAAGCTGCATCAGCGAAGACGAGCTGAAGTCACACGTAAACAGACCGAAGGATATTCAGGGATTTTTTTCCCAAACGACCACAGAGCTAAACCTTTGTGGTGAAGTTTTTTTTTTTTTTTTACAAATTTGGCTGACAGGTGTTCTTGTTATTTTGTCCACCAGCATACTTCCAGCACAGACTGTCAGGTGAAGGGGGAACTAAAGGACAGAGCTAAGACAAGGGGATGTGATTAACGCACTTTTCTTGAAAAAATCTCTCAAACTATCCTCCGACAGAGAGCGCGAGCTTCAAGCCGAAGCTCCTGTTTATCTCCTGACATACCAAAGACTCATTGTGTGTATACATTGTGTATACATTGTTACTTGTGTATACATTGTTACTGCTAATGGGATTTTTGGCAGCTAATATTGGAATCTGACCTGATTATTGTACTATTGTAACTAACTGAATCACTGAGAGATTTCACAATTTATTCCGGGCCGATTTTCCAGCCGATACGCTGTTGTGCATTTATTTCGACTCTTGATCACACGCGATAACGCTGCTTCTGAGATAATCGGGGTGCGAGGAAGGAGGTAAATCAATTCCTCTTTTTATCGTCCATCTCGCCTTTACGTCACGACCCACGAGGTGGTCACGGCTAATCGAGCGAGGGCAGGTTCGCTCCAGTGTGAAAATATGAAAGTAAACTTGTCATTTTGGACACTGTGCGGCGCTGCATCATATCTCAGCATGGCCTACTTTCCTATGGCTGTCGTCTTGAAAAAACACTGATGTCTTCTTAAGAACTGGAGGCTCCAGCTACTCACTGATGAGCTGGAAGAGGAACAGGGCACACGCACACACACACACACAGATAATATGCACACTATCACACACTCCACCCCCATACGTTCTCACACACACACACACACACACTTGCTTACATGCAGGCTCTCATGCACGACTCGCTCACTCACACAAACACATTCACACACAATATTCCTTGAATGTGGCATTCTCTTTCTTTTCTTGTGGTAAATGCTTTTCATTCAAGCATGCCAGGCCACACAATGCAGAATCCAAGTTTCTTTCTGATGGCAGATGTCAATGAATTACCTTATTATTTCTGAAGGGGAAAAATATCCTTTTTTGCTTTTTTCATGACAAATCTTTGTCCCAAAATTTCTGTGCATGTGTTCTGAGTGAAATGTACACATCCATCATGGAGGGATCATGCTACGTTGTTGTTCTCAGACTTCCAGTGGTGGGGGAAGGGGTGGTTCAAAGATAAAGACATGGTACGTCTGAATGAATGCCCTTTGGTCAACTCCGTGGTGGAGTGTGAGGGGGAGGGGGGGTGGGTGAATTGCAAATTCAGCACTGAGGTTATTTTAAATGCCGGTCAGCTGATCGTGGCTTCCACTCGGAATCAACTGAAATCTGCGCAGTTGACCGCGAGCGTGGGCAAACATTCTGGCCCACCATTTCTCCTCAGTGAGACCCGAGTGCTTCAGAGAAGGGGGCGGGGGGCGTCGACGACTGTCACCTAGTATGTCAGCAGCATGGGTCATCCAGGAAAGTTACTCTCAAGTCAAGTTGTGGCCATTCAATGGTACCTACTGCAAGGGGATATGCTGGCCTTTGTCAAGCAAAACACACAAATGGCTTTGTGGAGCTCGGAGCATGTTTGCACGGCGTGTTGAATTTCAGACCCAGGTCAATGCGTGTCTGGAGAGGAATTGTCTGCGAGGCGTCAGCTTTTGAGGCCCGTTGTGGTGGAAACATGCTCCAAAGCTCTCAGTTCGGTGACATCTCAGCTACTGTTTGACAAATATCCAGCTTACCCCTTGCACATGCATGTTAGTGATCTCTAGTGAGTTGCTGAGTGCACTCGTCATTCAAAGGCTCAACCAGAGGATGAGTTTCATTTCAAACCATAGACACTGAAACGGGTCTTTGTCTTGTTGTTTTTGCCAAAAAATTGCAATCTCTGGATAGTCAAGACATAGCAGTTGGTGCGGCATATCAGTTCAGTGGGTTTTAGCGAAGCAGCTTAAATCGCTCCCATAGATTCCTCAAGCACCCGCAGCACCTAAGCTTGCAAAAAACTAAGGAAGCCATAGCACTCATTGTCATCACCACTGCAATCCAATCCCTCCAAGCCCAGCCCAGCCCAGCCCGGCCCAGCCCACCCCCCCACCACCAACCCCCCGCCCCACCACCACCACCACCACCGCTTCCCCCCTAGCCCTGTTCTGTGCTTACACAGAGCGGCCAGAGAGGGGCGCCGCGTGCCATCAGACCTACCGTAGGCAGAGAGGTCCACCACAGTCAAGATACACGGAGCACACATAAGACACAAAGCAGGGAGGAGGAGAGCAGAGACAAAGGAAGAGATTGAACTCACAGCAGACACCAAAGAAGGGTAATCACAGCAAATGCAGTCAGCTATGCCATGGGGAGTGTGGAAAATGACAGATAGGGAGGCCACCTCGTCCGAACAATCGTATCTTGTGCAGCAGGTCCTTTGTGTTTTTAAAATAACTGCCGTTTTAGCTGTATTCTCATTTTACTCATCAATCATATGTGTGAAAACAACAATAATTACAGGCCCAAAACAACAAGTGCTCATTTTTAAAATTACTCTTTCATGACGGTATCAAAAAAAATACTAAATAGATGGAGAGTCCTGTCATTTTCCACTCAAATCCCAAAGCACAAGTGAGAGAAACAGCAACAATAACGTTAATGACAATTACATTACATAACACAAAAAGAAAGAAAGATAGAAAGAGAGAAATGAAACATAATCATGGTGGGTAAAGAATGTAATTAACACCTGTGGAGAATACACTTGACTACGTTAGACAGCCAGCAAAAAGTTCAACAGTGTGTGCCAGTGACATGTAATCTAACACTTCAGACTGGAAAGTTATTTTTAATGCTAATCTTACTTGACTACTGGTCCAAATTACTCAATAATTAGCGCTCCAAGCAAGTTTTCTTTCAGTCCTGCTACAAAACTGCACTTTAAGTCCCACATCTGTTACATAATAGGCTCACACACAGTTTAGAGTTGCTTCACCGGGCTTCGTTTACAGTGCAGGCGTGAATCGCCGTGACTCGACCTCCCGCCGTGAAACATACCTCTCCGCCTTTCAGGTTCTTCATCCCCATGTCACCCTTCCCCTTCTTGCCCTTCTTGTTCTTCTTCTTCTTGCAGCAGCATTTCTTGATGATGCAGAAGCAGCACGTCAGGATGAGCAAAGCGGCGACCACGGCAATGGCAATGATGGCCCAGGATGGCACTGGAGGAGAATACACAGACCAATTTAGAGATGGTACATCCGCAGCCGGAAAAGAGAAGAAGCAAATACTTTGACATTTGACCACCCAATCACTTAGCCGACTCCTGTCATGTCCTGTGCCAAATATATTTAGTAAGAGGTGCTAGGTTAGCAATTAGATTGGCTGAAAATTAGATTCCTCTGCCATTAGGAAGGGCAGCCGGTGATCAATACTGAATGAAGACATTATGAGGCTGACGACGCCTGCAGCAAAAGAGAAAATCTAATTCCAAAATCATTGCTCAGTCACATCGATCGGAGTTGGTTGATCGGGAACAGTTTTGGGTTTTGCCCAGCACTCACGTGGGATCTTGTCAATTTCGTTCAGGAACTTGTTCTTGATCTCGTCGAAGGCATCGTTCTTGTTGACGGGCTCGGTGGAGTTGTCGGTGGAGACGAGCGCGACAGGGGTTTGGGTCACAGTCAAGGCACTGGCCCCCGTTGGCTTGGCCGCGACCATGGGCGCTGTCTGATGCCTGAACAAGTTGAACTTCGTCATTTAGGCTGCACGCACAGTCCCTGGAAAACAGCGTGAAAACACAAAGTCTGTTAAACGTGTCGTTTTCCAGCAGCTTCTTTTCCACCTGTGTGCCATATTCAAGTGACAAATAACAAAAAGATGTCATGGATAAATGTGGCAGCACACAAGGTACCTGACCTCCAAAACAAACTCCAAGCAGAGACACTCAACTCTCAGATAACTTACAGGTTCTAGATATAATGAAAAAGGATCAAAATGTGGCAGAGGGGGACCGGTGGGCTCCCTCCTTCTCTTCACCTCCCAAATGTCATTTCCCAAAACCACTTACACAAAGTCACTTTGGAAACCAAGCGTCTGCCAAATAAATGTAATGTGTGTGAGCACCAGCAAAACATGTGGACATGTTGGACATGAAACACACTGGCACATACAGTGTATTTCCAGCATCTGTTGACACTGTGCTGAGAGTAAAATCTTCAAAAGGGCTAATGTTTTGTCCTCCATCTGCCACCAGAGCAAACACAGTCAGACAAAACAAACTGATTGGTGTTTCTCACGCTGGAGTCCGGCGAACTCAGGTGCTGCTGAAAGTCATGGATGTTTGTTTACATCTTAAACAGTGGAGGGTGGGCAGGGAAAAAATCTGACTTGAGAGACTAAATAAAATATTCAAAAACACAGTGGAATTAAAAACAACTTTAAATTCCCCCAGAGGAAGGAGTGTTTCTAACTTCAGTTTGAAGTGCATAATACTGTTAACTAATACTTCCCCAGTGTTAAACCGTGGAGAAACAAAATGATCTGTTAAACCAGTTTTTTTCTTTCAATCACAAGATTTGCCGTCACAGACTTAATTCTGATAAATTACCCTGAAATTTCAAGTGTTTTCTTGAGTGTGCATGCATACTTAATCTTCATTATTTGTCTTCATATATATTCATATATTCACATATTATTCACATCACATTCAGCTTGCTTACAGCTAACTCTCAGAGAGACACTGGAGAAAGTGCAAAACAACATTCATCACAACTTATGATGAAACTCTTTTTTAATGACTCAGCTGAGGCCACACGACTTTATTGTACAGTGTTTCTATCATCTTTCACAGGTTGGCGAGGTCGGCGGGCAATGACTCGACGTGGCCGGTCCCCGAGCCGACGGTGCCTGTCCAGGAAAGGTGTTTAAACGTAGAAAGGGAACAAAGTAAACAACTACAAGCCGTTCTCCAGTGGTGTTTCCACAGGCTGAACAAATGTTCAATCACAACTCCTTATTGGGCCCAAAAATCAAAGTGTAACAACAGACAGTGCCGTAAGACCTGGACTCAGAAAGCGGAGAAAGATGACGAGCGTAATGTGGTGAGACTTCTGCTGTTGGTTTTTATTAAAGTCACAGGAACAAATAGAGGAATTTCCCATTTCTCAAACGCCAATTATCCAAGCCGGTGGCAGAGATTCTGCATCTATTTATTGCCAGGGATTAATTATTCAAATTGAGACTGACAGCGAGAAGGATAAGCTTATATTATTTAAGGGCTGGGGCCAGTTTGTACGTCTTAAAATATATGTGTCTAAAATAACTTGCTGCTGTTACGTAGTCTGGTGTTACAAACAACCTATATGCTGGGATGGGAACTGAACTACTGTGCGTGCAATGTGTAGAGTTGCTGAGAAAATGTCGTTTTCACCCATCATGCATCTGAAAATGAATATGTCACTCAATAAAACAACCATCATGGGGCCTCACTGTCCCCGCTCTGCATCACACATCGGCATGAAAAGCATCCACATGCAGCTGCATTTCATTCTGTTTGTCCCTCACATCGGGCCGAGCCAGACCAATCAAATTAACATTCATGGATATGTGCTCAAGCATTTTATCTCCTTCACTCTGAGGGCGACAGTGAGGACAGACAGAGAGGACACAGACTTACGCTATTGTTTTATTACAGCCATTAGTCCTGCTCTGCAGCCAGCTCTTAGTGCTCACTCCAGACAAATCAACTACACAAACTGCTCTTTTCTCCGAAAACTGCAGTCTTGCACCTTGAGAACAATAAAATGATGGTGCTAGATTAAAGGCAAAGGGAACACCAAAATGATTACAGTTTTATACAGACACTGCAGGCTATATATTGTATGAACATCTGTGCTTGTACATGTTTCTCCTACTTGAGATGCTGGAGGATTCAACAAGAAATCACCAGTCATTAGTATTCATCCTCTGAGGACCATTAATGTCTGTACAGAATATTACGGCAATCCATCAAATAGTTGTTGAGGTATTTCAGTCCGCACCAAAGGTGTGGACCCACTCACCAGGCAGCGGGCCAACATTTCCATCCCTAGAGTCACGCTGCTGCGAGCGTGGCTAAAAATCAGAAGAACGTTAACAATGCATACAAGTGGTGTCCAACTTTTGGACCCCAGTGAGTTAAATACTGGATATCACAGAGTTACGCAACTGTGGCACTCTTTTAGCCTAAAGATAAGAAAAGTGGGATTCTGACTGGGAGGTTGCTGGTTCCTAACCCAACAGATTAAATCTTGGACAGGAAGCTTGCTCGTTAGCGCCGCTGAGATGCCCTTGAGCAAGGCACCTTCCCTCTATCAGCTCAGTGCAGCTGCACAGTGGCAAACCGATCAGACTGCAGTCGCCCTGAGCAGCTTTCAGATGCGAATGTGTGTAATTGGGAATTGTAAAACAAGAGCATTCACGCTCAGGAAAATCCTTCCTGGATGAATAAAAATAAAAAAGATAAAAACAAATACTGGATCACAGAGATCTGTGCGAGTTTTGAGCTCCATCTCCCAGTGCGAGTCTCATTTCGTTTGAGTCATCACAATTTGTTAAAGCCGAATGACTGTGCTCACAGTCCAGAGCAGCGCAGCCATGGACATGATCCGCCCCTTATCACTACGCTCACTGCTCCGCGTTGGACGGGGATCAAGCACTTTTATCTTAGCACGAGACAAAATGGGTGTAGAAACCCCACATGCTAACAGTTTCACTGAAAATTAACTGTGTTACATAAAAGGTTAAACGGGTCTCTTAAGCCCTATCCACAGAGGTGCACTGTGGGGAAGGCAGGGGAAGACATCTTCAATATCTGTGAAAACAATCAATGCCTGCGGACTTCGAGGTTGAGGCTTCAAAAAAAAATTAACAGTTTTTCCTCTCACAAACCAGTGGGTTCAGATTTAAAAACAACTTTTGCTTCTGTGAAAGAAATAAACACATATTACCTTTTATACATCCCTTAGATTGCACTTCCCTGGGGAAAACAACATTGATTTTTAAAGTAATATAGAATGAGATTCAGAAAACAACTTTCATTTAATTACAATTTATTATAACTAATAATGGGGGAATAGCTGTTTCTTTTTATCTGCACTTTGTCCCTTATGATTTACAGTAAGCATTTTTCAATAAAAGACCTTGACTCATGTATGCTGTATACATGAGTCAAGGTCTTTTATTGAAAAATCCTTGTGTATATATGTGTGTTGCTTTGATATGATTGTTCTGTGAGGTGTAACAAAGGTGCACAGCTGGGCTCTAAACTGGGGACTTTACAGTTCGTGCTCGGGTTTTAGCCCTTAGCTACGGGTTTGCCTTTTGCAGAATGTTTAAAGGGCTGAACAGCATCAGTTTTTTATAATACATATGAGTCTTAGTCTTAGAAAACATTTAAAAACATACACATGCACGCTGATGGATTATCACATCGTATGTTGTTTTCATCATCATTAGAGAGCAGTATGTCATTTAGAAGCACTCAGGGCTAAGTGCTCTTACTTAATTGCCCCACACCTGACAAACTGTGACACATGTGAACACGTGACTAGGAAATGGTGCTTCCTCCTCTGACGTCATGCGTCAGATGACCCACTGACCACACTGGGTGACCACATCTTGCCTGTGATGGGAAGCCCCAGCCTGCAGAGAAGTTGTCTCTGTGTGTGTGGGGTTGTGTTTATTAAGGGCTTATTAGCACGCAGGTCGAATCCAAGAGGAAACAACCTAAGGAGAGTGAGCGAAAGTCATGCAGCTGTTTCATTACACAACAACAAGTACCCTGAACAGCAATTAATTAACAATCTACAGCCAGACGGCCGAGTCCTTTGTTTTCCCTGAGCCCTGACAACCTGCCTCTGTGCTAGTTCACACAGCTGTCTGCCACTGTCCGCTGTGTGTGTGTGTGTGTGTGTGTGTGTGTGTGTGTGTGTGCGTGCGTTTAAATTTGAACATAAATATCCATCCGCAATTAAACGCAGCATGTGATTAAAAACCTACAACACACACACACTTTCAAAATGGCTCCTGTAAATGGAGAGAAAACTGGTGGTGGGGTCATGTGACCACAGCTTGGGGGGCAACAGTCAGGAGCAGTGGGGCGGCAAATTAGGTATTGAGTATTAGGCACCACAGAAAGGTTGTTGTATTCAAAGAGAAACAACAGCAATGGCTTGCTCAGTTGCTCAGTTGCTCACGGGCCACCAGACAACCGGGGGCCCGCAAAGACACAAAGCAATCTAAATAATGTGACCCCAATGAAATCAGTCAGCCCCCACCAAGGGCCCCTGCCATCTGTGACATTATGGGTTATGTGTGGGTGGGTGGAGTGCTTGGCCTCCAGCTGAACTAGCTGTGCAGCCTCATTTCCTCCAAGTCTCACTAATATGATTGCTACAGTAAGATGGGTTGTTTTTTTTTCTTGAATGTACAAGATGTACTGGAGAGAAAAATGTAATTACTTAATTTCAGATTTAGGCAAAAAAGGCAACCTTTGACCGAAGTGGTATTTCTTTCACTGTAGATGCGCATTATGTCTTTTCTGAGAAGCATGTGTACTCTAATTTTGTATCGATAACACTTGAGTGACACTTTCATTTGAATCGCATTGAGCTATTTTAGGTAAGAGCCGAGTTGCATAAGTTATCAGGGATAACATTTAGAGGGTAATTGCTTGAAGGCATCGCTTGCATCTTGAGTCAATGATTAACAGACTTGTAGAAGGAGAACGTAGCCGAAGGAATGACCTCTGGTCTGTCTGGACTCGATTTCGGCTGAAAATGTGTACTGGAACACTGAGAGAACAAGGGCAACAAGGGTAGCATTATATTAGATCCATCAGACAGAGCATTGCTGTAGCCAGAAAGCTGAGCTAGAATGGTGGAGTTGTTTCAATGTGCAGATTTGTTCCTGAACTCTTGCTCCTCTATGGTAATTCACCCCTGCTGAAATGGACTTGTGGCTCCCACCATCACAATGGTCTCATTTTGACCAAGTTTTAATAGGATTACAGTGGACGATACTAATGTCTGCCCTGGTTGTTGTTTACCGCTGAAGGATGAGGTACTGTGTGGGACCTGGTCCGAGCCAGACCTAAGAATACGTTTGGTTTGATTAAGCAGAATAATTCACTATCATGATGGAACTGCTGCATTTGTCTTTCCTCTTGACCTGAATCTAAATCAAAATACTGAGCTGAAAGCATCCCTTCATTCACACTGTCATCTTTCAATTCTTGTTTTTGAGCCAAGCTGCACAAAGATATCCTTGTATCGCTCCTTCGTCACTGGCACACAAAAAGTCAGTGCGCAGTGCTGCAGCTGAGCAATTTTCAGCTGGCATGCACAGGCAGATCAATGCTAAGCAGGGAAGGAGACAGCAGTGTGGCAGAGAAAGATTTTCTGCAAGGTAGCCTACAGTAGTTTGTCATGGTAGAGAGCCAAGAGACTGACAAGAGCTCTGGCAAACACACAGCCCACGGTGCAAAACATGTGCTAGAGCCCGACTGACCAACAGCCTTCGACTCTCCCCCCTCAGTGGGAGTGTGCCAAGCATCTGTCAGGCGACGCATTTTTACTTCATCAAAACATTAAACTCCACTAACAAGGCACTGACTTTAACGTTAAAGGTCCCATAGCTCACACTTTTCTGGACTAATGCAGGGCCAAGCCGACCACAGGTAAATAGACGGTAGCCTGCTGTAGCTTGGTAAAACTCAGCGGTAAATGTAATTGGCGATGGCCACCGCTGAGTGAAAAATGATCTGTGATCGAAGTCGGCAGGAAACAACATCAATCCACTCCTCAAAACACGTTTGCAAAAGTATGTTTCAGATTTTTTCTTCATGTTATTGTAACGTAACAATGCGTGACGTTACTGTTACAGTTGTGTTAGTAAAAGTGGTCTGCTTACTAACTCAGCCTGGTTCACCTCCATTGTTAGTGCAGCATTTCCTGGTCATTTTTCTGTCTTGTGACTGCTTAATGTTGTGTTGTTAATAAAGTTAAAACCAGGAAAAAAGGATGCAGTTCCACACAAAGTTACTACATTTTGATCCTTTTGCAATATTTATCATGAACAGTATATCAACTAAAGTCTGTTCTGCGATCAGCAAAGACATCTAACTTTCTACAATATGGAATCATTAAGCAAAATCCTGCCGACCAATCTCTTTTAAGATGTGTACTGTATCTCCCTTGTTTGGGTCAACATGGGACATGGATCTAATGGAGTAGAGTCTACAGTGAATGGTGGCCCTTTATATTTTACTTCCCAAGCTAAACTTGTACAATCTGTATTTTTTTCCCATGTCAACACCATGGCAATAAACTTTACCTTACCACCTACATCACAAACAAGTGAAGGACATTTTCATATTCACTCAGCAACTGATGGGTAACACAGTGAGCAGAACTGCTAATGCTACTGTCCAGTGACAGGACAGGACAGAGACCCCTGTGTTTAGCGTCACGGGCGGCACAGAAGCTCTGAATGCAAACGATACCAACATCCACAAAAACCGACAGAGGCCATCAATCCGAGATGTCAACAAGGCCATTACACCTTTACTTAAACAAAACGCAAGTGCATCAGGAAATCCTGCTGGTGTCACCGCTGATCTGAGGGCAGTGGCTGAGATAAGGATGTCAAAACGGTGCACATCATCTCTCTGAAGAGAATCAGAGAAAAGCCTCTTCCCTCGTATATCTCACTGTGTGCTGACCTAAAGGGCGGTCCAGAGAGGCTCATTTACAAACCTGCTTGTGCAGATAAAACAATGCTCATTCTCACCTGCAGCTCAATGTGACTCAGCTATTATCAGGAGGGAACCTTGAAAAGGAGGTGGGAGGTGCCAGGGTTTGAATGCTGAGCGAGGAGCTGCAGGGATCATTTACAGCCAGTTGCCATACATCCTCCCTCTCCTCCCTCTCCCTCTCTCTGCACAACCCCTTTCCCTGTCCCCTGATAGGTCGATTAATCATTCTGTCACAGAGATAGTGACCCAATCTGCATGTAAGGCTGTGTGGAGGAAATGTGAAGGAGGCGAGGGCTTCTGCGGCACTGCAGATAGGCCAAAGACACTGTTTTAAAAATAAAAATATGTATAGAATGAGACTGTGAAATCTCTTTTCAATTTAGAAAATCACCCATCACCATCCATTCTGGTTGCATTGAATTGCCGCTTTCACTTTCTGGTGTAGTATTAGAAGAGACGATCAATACTAATCTCACGTCTGTCCATTTATTATTAACCTATAACCAACAGCCAGTCAACATAGCTTCAAATTTGTTGCAAAGATTAGCCAAATAATTGGATAGAAAAGAGAAGGTTTGTCCAGTTGTTCCTATTATTTTAATCCAAAAATGCCAAATATTTGCTGTTTCCTGAATGAAAGGTGATCTCTTTGGGCTCTGACAAGTTGTGAGGGGCTTTTTTAACAACTTTGTTTTTACATTGCATAGACTAATCAGTTAATTGAGAAAATTATCCAAATCATAGAGCAAAGAGTGGAAACAGGGAAACCGCTAGCCTGGTACTGAGCTACAGAAACAAAGAGCATCTCTAAACTGTCATGTTTTATCTCATTTGTGTAATCTGTGAGAAAGCAATGGGTAAAACTTCAATCTGTCGATTAAATAGTCCAGAACATTCACCCACAGAAAACTGTTCCTACATAGTTATTCCTGTGTGTATTTTGTTTCCAAAGGACAGAGCTGGGCTAGCTGCTTGCCCTTGTTTCCAGTCTATATGCTAAACTAAGCTAACCAGCTGCTGGTTGTAGCGTCACGTTCACTGTACGGCCATAAGAATGATGTTAATTTTCTCATCCAACTCTCCAACAAAGGTGTATTTCCCAAAACAACAAACTATTCCATTTACCTCACTTCTGTCACAATGTGTATCTTTCCATACAGAAAACCTCGGTGTAAGCTCAAAGGTTTTCGCTGCAGCATTGTAGGCATTACTCAAAACATCTCCCGGATGATGAAACCCACTGAAAATCCCTCCACTCATTCTCCACAGCAAATTGTTACCCTGCTCTGTTAAGCTCCCTCTGACCATCACAATTCCCCTCCTCAAAGATGAAGCTCAAAGGTGAAAAAAGCACAAAACTGCCAGAAAACAAAAACACTGGCTTGTTTTTCACCCTCTGAAGATTAAAGAGTGAAGAAAAATACCCCATCAGCACCGCGGGGCGCTGAGACTGGTGACAGCGTCGGACCGTTTAACACCAAAGCTCTCTGCCGTCGCCTGCCACCAACACATGGGCTGGGGCCAGGACTGGGAAGGCTCAGCTCTCACCTGGAGTGAGAGGCTGACAGCAGCTGAGCAATCACAAGGAGAGCTGCGCTAATGTGCCACAGGGGGAAAATCACTGACTCATTCTCAGGGTCCAATATGGGTGGCTTTGTCATTCTGAACATACTTACAACTTGTGGAGTACTTAGAAATATGGGCTGAGGGGCAAACATTTGCACCTAATGACACAGCATGAAGCAGGAAAACAACCCATACCCACTCAAGCAATACCATCTAGAAGGGGAAACATTTGGAAGACGGCTCTTTTCCTTCTCTTCTTCATTGAGCAGTTCCAGCATTCAGGCACCAGCTGCCCTCTCAGGGGGGGCCAACAGAAAAAAAAAGAAATACGACTGGTGAACTTCAAAGCAGCCTCTCATTTTCCTGGTTATGTATGAGAAACTCAGAGAGTATCTCTCAGTGTGAGAGCCGGTGGGAGCGGCAGCCTGGGGTACGGGCTTAATGAGCCTGTCTGAATGTTTTAGAGCCTGACAAAAAAAAGATCCTTCAGAGCATGCTCAGTATCGAATAGTCTCCTGCTGCATGTACATAAGTAAACATGCAGGTGGGTACAGTATCCCCGCAACTTATTGTATGATCCTGCACATCCTCCACACTGCATCTGTTTACTGTACTTGTGAAACCTTGAGAAACCATTACTTCTCAAAAGACAAGCCATTGACTCCCTCTGATAATTACAATGTCAGGGACTCTGGGAAAGGATGATGCTGGTTTATATTTCAAGATGTGACTTCAGGACACAAGAAGAAAAAAACCACAGAGGAACAAATAATTCTCTTCGCGCGTGATATAAAGATCGTGTTATATCTGGATTTGTTTTGAGACTGCAGAGGGTCACACCGGGTTAAAATCTCTTAGTACAGGTACAAAAATACCCAAGCTATTTATAGTAAGACTGTTACGATGACTTTGAATTAAATTTGACTTAATGAAAACTCGGTTGCACTAATGATGGGCCTGAAGCAGAACTGCAAGAGTCAGCATTAGGTGGTTAAGAGGAAGGCTTTTGTCCTTGGTGCTGTTACCTCACTGCTGCCTGTGCTGTGTCCCACGAGAGACAGCAGAAAAAAAGAGCATCCTGCAGCACTTTATAAAATCCCCACCCCTCTACTCTCTATACTCCTCAGCACAACTGTCAGCCTCTTTTTATGTCGACTTGGTCTCAAAAGATAAAGAGCTCCGTGCCTTTGTGTCTGTTTTGCTACACCGTGGACGTAATACAGGAGAGTATTTTAGAGTAGTACCACTTGGCTGTGTGTCGGGGTTCGGGGAGCTTTTGAGAGATGGTGGTGTAGTTAAAGGGGTAAGCAGAGCATCTGTCAGCAGGGCAGCCTCCTGGACACTCTCCAGGAAAGCGGCACTGCACCCACCAGGCAAGCTAAATGAGGCATGATCAATGAGAATAATTTCGATACAGTACAGAGATACTACCCCCCCACACACACACACACACACCCATTTCCCCTTCTAAACATTCACACAACAGCCCCTGATGTGAATCCACAACAGACTGCACACAAACTGAGCTCCAGAACTAAATGTTGGGGCAGATCAGGACTCAGAGGATGCTCAGTTCTTTCCTCTCACAAGGCTTATGAATAAAGTTTGGACCACATGCACCAAGAAGTAACATGCACGCAGCATCTACAGTAGCAGCCTCTCCCTAACAACAACAACAACAAAAACCACCAGAAGCTGTAAATGTCTATAACTGTATTTTAAATTCCTCAAAGGAAGTGCTGAAGCGATGCTGAGAAGAGAGTAGAAACACACCCTTACCAGCGCTACTGTAATTCCGTAATCCTGTTCTCCACAACAGGCTAACCCATTCACCAAAGAGGCACTTAGGGTTAATGGTACAATGCCTTAACAACGTCCCTCTGCTGCTCTCCCATCAGCACCAGAAACTGCAGTCCTCTTCACACTGTTTCCACTGCAGCACTACTTGTTCTCTCTCATACACACACACATACACACACTCACTCATTCTCTCTGTGACTACCCCCACCTTTTTTTCTCTCTCAATCCCCTCCTCCTCCTCCTCCTCTTCTCTCCACTATTTCTGCCTCTGTCACTGAAAGGATCCCCCCCCACACACACCCTCTCCCTTCCCCTTGCTTTTTTTCCATCTTCCATCTCTCCCTGCACCCTGGCACTCGCTGCTCGGCCGGCTGATTTGTGATGCTGCTCACAAGGTGCTGTATGCAGCAATCTGTGCCCCCCCCACAATCCAACGCATAAGGGCAATCCAAAAAGCAACCATATGCTCCGTGCTGCCCGACCGGCACCAACACCCTCATTCAAATGCCGCCGTGTGTCTCCACGGAGCTCTGACATGTTCCTGAGCTTACTGAGCTGCAACGGCAAAGAAATGAAAGAGTGGCTGTAAATAAGTAAAAAGAAAGAAAAACGACATACTGTAGATGAGCCCTCTGGATAACAGGATGAAGACAAGAAGAAGCATGTCATCTGCTGTGCGCTTACCGCAGCAGTAGTCTGCTGCTGAGTCCCCCTCTCTCTTGCCATCTCCATCCATTTATCTGAATTATGTCTTTGGACTTGCAGCGCTCCCGCTGTCATCAATGCAGATTTTAATCTCACGACAACGGCACAAACATTTGCACAGTATATATTACTATATGGCGCATATGATCTATGTCTATAAACATAGGAAAGTTTCTGGTATGTTTTGAAATCCTTTTTCAGACCATTTCTTCCCCCGCACTCCTTTATATAAGCTCCTGAAGCTTAATAAAGAGGCTTTGGTTTATGGATGATTGAACTGACAGAAAAAAAAAATCGTAATATAAATACTTGCCACCCCGTCTCCTTAGCTTAAACTGCTTCTTCCCCCTTATAGCAGGCATATTACTGTGCATATCGGCTTGTTTAATGACACGATGTGACGCACTCCTTTGCTTAACGCCAACGCTGAACCAGACAGTTTGGAGCCCTGCGGGTATTACTGTGTGTCACAGAGAATTATCATCGTCCCTTCGGCGAATCACCCTCCTTATTGGCCAGCAATGAGCACTTCAGCCAGACATCAATAAAGTCTCAATCAGTAAAAATGTGAGGTGGGGGGGAGAGGAGAGAGAGAGAGACAGACAGACAGACAGACAGAGAGAGAGAGAGAGGGATAGATGGCCTTTTTTGTAATTTCAAACACACAACTGGAGAGACAGGAATGTAATTTGTTCCCTGTCGGTGGCAATACCATTTCCCAGCACTGGATCCAGTTGCAGTAATGTATGGTTGCTTGTGTTGAATTAGAAGTGATCTGGTAATTATAGGGGAAGTGAAGCTGTCCTCGTAATATTCATACAAAGACACAGGCACAGCATTGTAACTCCTGTTTGAATGTTATTCAGACAGGAGTAAACGGACTACTTCATCCCGTGGATGGATACACGTTCGGTGCGAGTGGGCATTTGCAGCAGGAAGACAGTGCATGTGGGACTGAACGGCGCCCATGTTTGTCACAGTGGAGGCACATGTCAGCCCGCGCAGTGCTGTGGCTCACTCGCGTGTGTTGGGCACAGAGGAAAAATTGAGAATTGTTGACAATAAAAAAATAAAAATAAAAATCGAGGACCCCGCTGTGAGGAATCACAGAACCAAACCCAGAAGGTGGCTGCTCCAGCTCTACCTACACCTCTCTGCCACCATATTGCTTCTGTGCGGGGTGAAAGTAAAATGGCAGCCCTCAACTGCAATTTGAACTAAATAAAGCGCAATTTTTTTCCTATTCCCTCTTCACCAATGCGTCTTGACATTTAGGCCTTGCTGCTGAATCTATGAGAGCTAGTGAACCCAGTATTCCATTGTGCGCTCCTTTCCACATTGTGAGAGATATCTCACAGCCCAGTGCCCTGAAACCGAGGCAGGACTGATTCACTGTCTGTGCGGGAAAAGGATATTGATCCAACCAAGATTCATGGCATGCTGGGTAAACCCATGTCGAGCAAACATTGGCACCTGTCCCATGAGACCTAAGACACAGTATGAAAGCTCTCATCGTGGTTTTATACTACTGACTGTTTCTGTTACAGCAGACACCAAACGCACTAATAATCTAGTAATTTCCAGAAGGGAACCCCCCCGATCAGACCTTTCTTTGAACTAAACAGGCCAAGTCTCCAGGGAGATTCAGTGCAACTTAGAATACATATTTAATAAGGTGCGCATGTTGTGGATACTAACTGCATGGAGCTTACAGCCATGGAAGCGCCATTAAAATGCACTGCCCTACCCACTTTGTCTACAAACCTCACATGTACTGCAATGCTTTTTTTTTGCTGTGCAATGATTAAAGTCACATAACTCTCTTAAAGTGGGATGACTATATTTCTGAGATGGCAGGAGTATTCAACAGAACCTCAACAGGGAAGTAGGGAAATAGGAAAGATGGAAAGAAACAATGACAGCAATGCTTTTTCTATGCATAAGAATCAAACACACATGCACAAACATGACAGCATTTAGTTTCTTTTTATCAGGTGAAGTCTCAAGATCTGCGATTGGCCCTAAACATGAACGAGGGAGCATTTCTGCTGCTCCCTCAATCTCAAGATCTCTTTAGTGCGTGCTGCCTCGATGCAAGTGTTGTAAATGCACAATGCTGTGGCTGGCAGGCATGGATTAGATCTGGTTCTGTCCTGGGATGTGGCACTGCAGATGTAAGGAGGTGCAACAATGCAATACTTGGTCTTTCATTGTGCTGGCCCTTTCTCATCTGGCAGAGTGGGCCCATGCTTCCATAATGTGTCTCCAAAGTGCCGTCCAGAAAGTGCTACAAACTGTGTTGCCGCAGCTGTCAATTTCAGTAAAAAGTCTAGTTTCACAACCTACCTTGTGGTACAGATCAATATCCACAGCTATTATATTCTACGTCATAATATCACCAGAACTGATTGCTAAAATATTTCCCATATGAATTTATGATAATATTAGTTTGAAGCTAGTTTCTGTTCACCAAGTGGCCTTAAACCTGTTAAGTTTCATCTTGATGGGACAGATGGACTCTTTTTAAAATTATTTATCTGCCGTGCTTCGCTGAAAACCAGAGACAAAGCAGTGCCTTCCTCCCGTTGCTCTTGAGAAAAAATATATTCTACTATATATTAAATATATACAGTACAGCATCACTGCATATTTTGGAAGAAGCTCGAGCTTCCAACAGTTCTGCATGTTCCAACGACCATTTGTGCACCAATAATCCCTGGGCTATGAATTCCCATTCAGTAGATATTGAGCTGATCAGTGTTGATAATGATATGGATGACACGGGGCAGTGAGGGCTGAAGACTGGCAGATGGCTGTGCTAACAGAGCCAGTATAAAAGCAGCAGTAACCAGTAAGCGTCCTTCAAGGCATGGCTGTTGTCCACTGGGGTTTATTAGCTTTCTGTAGCCACCACCACCACCACCACGGAGGCACCGGAGCTTCCATCACTCATAGAAATGATTCTGATTAATCAGCTGAGTGCTGGAGTGTGCAGGGCCTGCCGGAGACTGGCCAATCCCGCACTAAATCATGCTTGCTCACAGTGGGCTGCACCTTCATATTCACCACGCCTTTCCCACTCACTGCACTCTGCAGCGGGCTCCCTCCTCCCTGGCACATGGGAAGCTTTTCTAAGAACAGATGGGGGAGCGGGGAAAACCCAACGCACAATGTTTCATGCTGACATCTAGTGGAGTGCAAAACATGTGATTATGCAAGGCTCAGATCTATTTACAAATACTGATTTCTTTCACTGTGCTGAAATCATTTGGTATGAACAATAAATAACTCAGTTCTTCATATGGATTTCAAATCTACCATACAATTAATGCAGATAAGTGTTTTTTTCTTTCAAGGCAATTAGTGCTTCACCCCCACAGCTCATCGGAGTGATATATTATGGGATAGTTTCAGAGAGCATCCAGCCGTAGACAGCCTGCCATCTGGGCCATGCCTTCAGTGGACAGTAAGGGCACAGATGCAAGCTGGATTTGAAATGAGATGCAAGCTGGATTGGAAATGATGAGGAGTGGGCGATATTTCTGTGAGGGGAGCTGCAGAGGATGGACGCATGTGACAATGTGCAGTGATCTGTCTCCTTTAAAAAAAGGGACGGTCACAGCAATGACACTGGCCTGCTCTGATGAAGTGAAGAATCTCCTCCTCCTCCCCCTTCTCTCTCTTGCTCTCTCTCTCTCTCGCTCGCGCTCTCTCTATCTTACAGCTGTTAAGTTCACAGCATTAGCTCAGAGCCTCTGTACACATACTTACAGCCAAAATCTTGATTCTTGGAGAGCCTGGAGGCAATCACAGTGGGAATTTAGTCAGTCAGTCAGGAACCCTGAAAGAGAAAGACATAATGTGAATTCAGAGAGGCTTAGTTCACTCTTTTGAGTCACAGAAACATCTGTACATCTGTAAAACATCTGCCTTGAACTTCTGGGAAACTATCTATGTCACTGATTTAATTGAATCCCCAGAGAGAACTTTGGGTAAATTTGAAGTTGATTTCAAAGTTTTGCTGAAGCCCCAACATCTCGGATTATGTAAATGCACAGTGCTTGACTGATCTGAAAGTTTTTAAATTGGCAAGTGTATATCATTTGAAGATATCCATGGTTTTAAAATGCAGTCCACGAACACCTAGCACGATAAGCATTCCTAAATTAAAACTATTATATACAGATAAAAACAAATGAGACTTTCAATTTGCACAATGTAGATCCTTGTTACAGCACAAATCATTCTGTGCCAGGGGAAGAATATTGATAGCTGTCTCGCTCTCACATAAACAAGCTGATGTATGCCTGAAGGCAACTGTTTTGATCCACAAAGCTGCAGGACAAATGAATTATCACTGGCCGCTATCCACTGTGCGTGCAACAGCTCGCCAGTTATTGAATTAATCCATTGTCATTGCCATAGTAGCCCCATAATGACTGCCTCTTTGAAAAATAAATGCATGCAGCATCCGAGACAACCTTCTGAAGCACCACGTGAAGTTCAAACCAAAACTTTGAGTTCAGGCGTTCAGACAGGGTTATCCTCTAAAGATGAATGCACTTTAAATATTTTAGCATACTGATGTGTGTTATTGACAAAAATCAGGCCGATATTGACAAATGAAAAACACTAAAATGGCTGTGTATGACAAATAATAGTCCAAAACCCAAGCAACACAAAAATTCAAGGAACCAAAATTAAGTCCTTTCATGGCAAAATATTAGTTTCAGTATTTATACTTATTTAAAAGAAAACCAATACTGTATTCAAATGTTAAAAGGTATAGTTTGAAATTCTGGGAAATATGCTTATTGGCTTTCTTGCCAGGATTTTGAAGAGAAGAGTGAGGCACTGTTATTTCTGTATGCTGAATCAGAAGTTATCTTATCATAGCTTAGTTTAGCATAAAGACTGTAAATGAGGAGGATCAGCTAGCCAGGCTCTGTCCAAAGGCTAAACAAATCCTTCTCCCAGCACTTCTAAAGCTCAGTAATTAACACATTTTATCTTGTGTGCGAGTATTAAAAACATAATTTGCGTTTTTATGGGCTAGCTCTGTGCTTAGCTATCCTTATTTCATCACCATGAGGCTGCCAGGCAACCAGTGAAGATATAATCTGTTAATTGGTGACCTTTACAGGGCCGGTGTACTCCGTCAGAAGTGTTTGTCAGGTGGTTTAATGGATTCATAAACCATATGGCCAGGAGGAATATCTATAATGTTTCTGTAAACACAACTGTGCTATGTATACAGAGACTAGCATAACCCAAACATAGCTAGCATTTTTTTTTTTAGCATAACCCGACTCTTAGATGTGTTTTATTTTTTACCTTTGGGCAGAGCATGGATAGTCATTTTCCCATGCCTCTAGTCTTTGTGCTAAGCTAAGTTTACAATCTGTAGCTTCATATTCAGACCACAGACTTCAGTCTGTCTTCTCATCTAACTCTCAGCAGAAAAGCAAATAAGTGGGTCTCCCCAAATGTTGGCCTCTTCCTTTAGCGCCACAGCATGGCCAAGGACTCTTCACTGTAACCTGTAATAGGCTGGAAAATGCCAATTTGCTGATGATAGAATTAGAGGGAACTTTTATGATGACTCAAACTCCATCCGTGTTCTTCTACAGACCTTTGAGGATATTCTATTTGTGGTACAATTTCCTTCCCCTGTTTTGGCAAAACAATCAATTTCATGACTCACTGGACTTAATTGCTTTATTGTAATTGTATCATGAACAACATCCACAGGGAGAGATAACCAACTTTAATTTGTGCACTTCAGTGAAGGAAAACAGTTCTCACAATTTAAATCTACCATCATCTGAGCAGCTTTTCTTCTGCAAATTTTGTGTATTATACATAGATTTCTACTTTTCCATACTCAAAGAGAGGATTTTCCCATTGAAAGCATTTTAAGATAAGAAGCACCCCTGGGATCAATCCATCATTTGGACCTGTTGGTTGGGTAAAATCTATGCTGAAAACAAACATTATTTAAATGCTGAAATGAATAGTTTTTTATGCCTTTAATTTGATCACATCCAACACAAAGCATGCCTTACACAACAAGATGGCTGATGAAAAATACCAGCACCGCGCTAAAGAATCATTCCAAGCTATGCCGAGGAGACGACACCGGGGAGCTCTTTATGTTCCCTCACAGTGAAATACCTGCAGAGAAACACCATGAAACCGTCAAAGTGAGTTGTTTGCAGCTCGCTGAGGGGCTGCAGTGACAGGGGGGAGAAAAGCTTCAACACTGCTTCACACTGCAGCACTCCAGTGATACATGTGGCATTTTCTTTGTATCAGATAGAAAGGTCAAATGACAAGGGTTGACTTTAAAATCTGAAAACAAAAACACTCTATCAAACCTGATTTGAATCTCTAACCTTAATGTTGAAAAATCTTACAAATGTTATATGCTAATACCATAATCTCACAGCAGAAATAACTGTTATCCCACGAGGACAAGTATAAGGTCAGATCTCATTCAAAAATAAAAAAAAAATCTTGAAAGATCATAAATTGGCTAGCTGACGGAGGCAACGTGCCCTGATGTGCAGATTCTCAGATACAATCACGTTAAGGGGAATTGCCTCTTGGTGAACATAATTGGATCCTTTCCACACCTATTTATGTCCCCACGGGACCAAACCTTGCAGAAGAAAAATGAAAGAGAATATAATGAAGACTTTGTCCTTTGATTTCCATTACAAGTCAGCATCATGCTGGCAGTGGAGTCATATCAAAATGAACATTGATGAGCCGAATCACTAAAGGTCAGGTTGAAGGTGAAAGAATTCCCAGACTTTTTGTAAGATTTTTCATATGCAGGTCTAACGGGTTTAAATAACCGCAGTTGTTTTTAATTACATTGCAACATGCAACATCTGCAAACTGCACAAATTGTGTGCAACAGTGTTATCCAGTGACATTCAGGCTTTAGCTACCTTCCTTTGAAAATAGATGCCAACACTGGATGGCAGGTGATTTGATCAAGTCAAGATCAGTCCAATCTGACCAAACCACAGTCCTGACAGTCCTGGGTCCTGGCAAAGAAGAATAACTGAGTTTTGGAGCGTCAAACTGTACGACATAAATGCCAACAGTAATTGTTTTTAGTCATAAATACATAATATTGTAAAAATTTGAGGCCAAGTTCTCAGGGTCTTTGTTAAAGTAGCTGCATCACAGTTAAATTACAACACAATTTCGTGACGTGATTGCTTATCTTCTTCATTTTTCGACAGTCCGAGCAGCTGAAATGTTTTAAAACAACGACTATGTATATATAAGATGTTGTGCTGTTGTATTTATTGACTCTTTTCATGAGTTTGCTTCATTGATTACACAAGTCCATGGATACAGACTTAAAATAAAACTTTCTTCTAATATTTGAACACTGGGGAAAAAAAATCCCTCTACTGACCAGAAGAACATTGTCTGATTTATGTTGCCTCTTATGCCCCATTGATCCATGCTTGATGAGGAGGACCAAGCAACTGGAAAGTCACTCAGCACCAAACTACAGAGCCGTTTCCATTCTTTAACAAGATTACTGTGCAGCTTCTCAGACAGCACGTGAGTCGCCAAACCCCCGAGGATTCCATGTTTTTTCTTTTCTCTCTCGTTGTCTGTCTGTGTCTGTTTCCAAGACACGTGGCTCTCCGTGACTGTTGCTCCCACTCAGACAGGGGAGGGTGATGGTGGTGGTGGTGGGGGATTCATGTGGGGCAGAGGGAGCCTACAGGAGACTTTTGGGGGCTCTCAGCTGCCTCGCGGTCTCTGGAGCGTAGCGTATGAAGACTGGAAGATGTGCATGTGTGAGCGAGGAGCTTTCCATGCAGGAGGGATCTGGCCCAAATTTAATCTCTCTATTGTAAAGATGGCGGGTTAGAGGAAGAAAAAAAAAAAGGGCCGTGCCTGCTGAAATCCCACTGGCAGTGCTGCAATGCAGAGGTTTAACATGGAATCAGAAGGCAGGCGAACCCATTAAAGAACTGGCCTTCAGAGGACACATAATATGCATTTCCTCTTACAAGCACAAGTGCACACAGATAGATGAATGAACACGTACACACTGACAAAAGCCTGTTTGATCCAAGATAGCTACGTGAAGAATGTTTGACAGGCACCATAAAATGCTGTGAATGCCTGCAAATAAATACCTTTATTTCACTGAACATGCCCGGTTTTTATGTTGCTTCCCTTTATCCGAACAAGCCGGGTCATAACGAGCCAACATCGACTCAGAGATTTATACAGCAGCTCTTCTTTAAGCTAGGTCTCGTGCAATATCAGTAGCAAGTAAAGGCCCAAATTACACAGTGATTTATCATCTCAGCCCATTGTCAATATGTGATGATGAGGAGACATGGTGTATTGTGGAGGTAAAGTAAAAGCTTTAAAGATGATCATAAAAGGGATATTTTTCCCTCTGCAAAACACTTGTTAAGACAGAAAGGTGAAGATGCAGGAGAGCTTTCAGCACAGGAGAGACAGGCAGCACGAAGACACGACATCAGACAGGCCCTGGAGGGAGATGCTGCTACTCTTACGGTCATGAAAAGGCATGGTTCAGTCCGGTCCATTTTTCACATTGATGTAATAAACAAGTAAATCGCACGCTGAGGTGGTGTTTTGTGAGGAGGCAGGGGGTGGATTGCACATTTAGTGTTAAAAGTTTTCATCTGTGAGCGCGTCACACCATTTGTCTGGATATGAATCGAGGTGGAGGGCTTCGCTGTGAGTCCATACAGTTGCCAGCGTGTGAGAGGTGAACAGCGCGATGGGTGGTGGCTTCCATGACAGACTGCTGACTGCGGGAGTCTTTTACAGTCAGCAGAAATAAGCAGTGGATGACACTATGGCCTCCATGACAGAAAGAAGAGAAACAGTGCTGTCCATCAATCACTCTCTAACTGTAAGTGTTCCATTTGTAGTAGCATCTAAGTACTTTATATTAAATCATATTCAGTGAATGAGTGACAAACTTAAATGTGTGTGTATTTGTACATCTTTTAACTTTCCTTTCAAACTTTATTTCATGAAAGAATTGAATGAGAAGTGACTTTGAAAACCATCTGTTTTAAGATGGACTTTAAAGTACAAAGTGTACATTCATTTGCAGGGGACCGATAATGGAGTTGGTGGAAATTTTCCATTTAAATGGATATTATTAATCAATTGATTTAATCTGCAGTTTATTAGACTTCATTTCAGCTTTGTGTGTGTGTGTGGGTGTGTTTGGTTTGGGGAGGCTGAGGGGATTGTTATCCAGAAACCACTAGCAAAATCGAGCCCTGATGATTAAGGGCCATCCTGCATTAAGCCCAGGAGACATCTTCTTCCATCCAGAGGCAGGGTTGTTAAAAACAACCGTGCCGGGCTACAGACCGATCTCAGCTAAATTTGAAATGGCTGCATCAAATCAGTTTCAACGTCCTGACTGGCTGCAGTTAAAAAGTTATTGCTCCATCAGCCACATGACACAGCATGAGCACCAACAAGAAAGATTTAGCTTTCTGCGCAATTTTTTCCCAGTCCTCAGAGCTTTTGGAAAACGATGATCTTAACTTCACTTATTACAGGCGAGTGCTATTTTTCACAAAGCTACTGTCCATAAATCCTGGTGGAGGGCGCCTGCCTTCTCTGGCTACCTGCTTCACTCAGAGACAAGACCTGTGTTTATGTGCAGAAATAAGGCAATTCATCATCCGGGTCCCTGAGAAATAGTCAACAGCACGAACGAAACAGCGCACAAGTCCAGATTAATTGCTTCCCTTTTTCCTTGCCCAGTGAATGAAACATAACACTACAAACCACACTAGACGGGAAGAGAGATTCAATATCATTAAGGAAATAATCAAATGTATGAATTTCCTCTCTTTTCCCCTCTTCGAGCGCTAACATGGCAAAGATGTGAAAGATGTGGTCACCGATCTAACTGTACAATGCTTTGTTTGAGTTTATTATCTTAATGGAGCTCATTGGTTGACCATTATGGAAAGAGGACAATGTGTGCAGAGTCAAAGGGGAAGAAACACGCAGGTTCTCCAGATTGCATGGTTTGCGGGAGCAGTGCGGAACAGGAAAAACAACAAATTCCCCAGGGGACCAACAAACTCTTATAAATGTCGAATAGGTTTTAGTGCTGTGCTCTGCGAGCAGCTATTTCTTTTAGACAGGGCCTCTCAACATAATAAACCATATTACCCACCAAGGGTCTGTCTATAGCTGGAGGAACAATCTATCCTCATGCTGTTCACCTCCCTGCTCAAAACAAAGGCAGCCACTCATCTTTATGTCGAGAATGAGGGGTGCAGTATCATTGTGTACTTTTGCACCCCCCCATGTAACGCGGTCAGGGGTATTGTAGGACGAACGGTAGGCAAGCTGCGAGCGGCAAACACAGTGGCTGCTCTGGGGGATCGTTCACCTTCACGTTGTCAGCGAGCTCCATCGCAGGGCAGGCCCAAATCTTGGAAACCACTGCACCACTCGCCAGAACACAGATCGAGTGTGACAGCTAACCTCTCCCAATGATCTCCTTGCACCCCCACAAAAACAACTGACTTTAGTCGCTGCATTAAAAAATAAAAAATAAATTTAAAAATCCCTGTTTACTCACCCAGCTTAAATTTGATTACAAATATCAGGGCATAGTTAATGCACGCGTCGCTTCCCACCGTGTTGATTTCTCATTTTAAAGACTTTAATCCACAGGCCTTTAATCTACAGCTCCTTCGTGGGTGAGAAATGCTTCATTACAATCTTGCCCTCCTCTGACAGTTTATCCAGTTGTGCTTAAAAGAGTAATGGTACTTACTTTTTAAGAATGGCATTACCTTTCAGCACATCTCTTGTGTGTTCAAAAAGTCACTGTCTCCAGTAGAGTTATCGAAAGATTTGACCTCAGAACATTGTGATATTTAACCGAGATCATCTGTAAAGTAGATGGAGCTTTTTTTCAATTAAGCATTCATTAAAAAACTAAATTAGGTGCTGACCTTTAAAGTATACCAGCACAGGGGAGAGGAGAGAAAGGTAGACGTGTGCTTTCACACAGCCACCTCTGATTTTAATGAGAACTCTCGTCTCAAGAATCACACCAAACTATGATTTTTTGACTTTCATAAGTTTGACTTTCATAAACACAACGGAAAAGACGAGGGGACGAACATTGGGGATGTTCCTGCGGCCAGGCTGTAGTGTATTATCACCTGCCCTCACGTCGCCTTGTAATCTGAGAGCGGCATCAACAATCAATGGAAGGAAAGAAAGAGAGGACAAGAGCAATCGATGCCTGTTTGAAACACTGCGGTAATTGTGCACTTATCAGTTTGGGGCAGCTACCTGCGATGAACTTTGAGGAGCCTGAATTGGGTGACCATTCCTAAGATAACACTTTTAGTTTCTCAAGAAACAGCCAAAGATTTCATAACATTTTGTGCCATCACAATATTTTATTTATTGCACTCTACCGGGTGCAGACATCCAATTTATTCTCCAAAATTTGATTATTGTGATTTGCAGCCGTATCACAAAACCTCTTACAGAAATAATCCTTATTTCTTCATTGCGTAAAGCAAAGTGTGGTGTTCGGAGTCACTTCGAGTCATTGACAGAATAAGACTATTAAAAGGATCATTAATGCAATGGTCAGCAAAATCAATATCAACAGTGATCCATATCAGTTGACCTCTTAACCAGAGTTCTGTGCCTCCATATATGTATGTAGCTCTGCTGATGAGCAAAGGAGGAAGCAGGGGAGAGCTTAATCTGAATTAATTATAGTCCTGCCAGGTGTCTGTGAGCCCCCAAACTGCCGCTCCTAAAAGCAGAGCATCTTGTTCCCGAGGCCACTCTGAACAACAGCCATGCGTTCTGAGGCTGTATTTAGACACAGCAGTGCTTTGAGCTAACATGCCCCATGTTTAGCAGGTATAATAGTTTTAATGTGCAGCATTTCAATATTGGAAAAACTTGAAACTTGGTCCCTATATGAATAAATCCCTGGATCACCAAAGTGATCACAATTTGGCCTGAGGGGGGTGTGGATAGCCAGACTTTTGCTTGCTTCACAAATGAAGGTACCTGGGTTCTGTGCTACAGTGGCACCATCACACATTTCTGGCTAGGAAACAAACCATTTTGGGGGCTGGACTTGTAAAAGTTGCCCACAGCTAGCCTCATACTTCTTGGCCAAAATGCACGTTGAACTCTCCAAAAGGGCCACACTCACTAACACGGGTCTGTTTTATGAGCCCATTAAAGTGTCCCACCAGGATGTTTCGCTGCTAACAAGGGAAGCAAAGCAATTTGGAAAGGGGGTTATTAGATGTCGCTCCTGCAGCTGCAAACAACCACTGCAGTGCCCAATGATGTAGTTACTCCAATAGAATTGAGGTTGGAGAAAAACAATAATTTCAACAAATCTATTGCCTTCCTTACCACGGAAAACTGAGGTTTGACCATTTTAATGATTATATGATGTAGTCTAGAGAATAGTTGAGGAATTCCCTGCAATTTAGCAAGTTAAAACCTGTTTATTACTGCTTAACAATCCAAAGTTTACATGTAGCCGTAGGATTGCTACACAGCACTGAATCAGGTTTTTAGCATAAAAGTAACAATCCTCTCTATCGCTCATTGCATCCCAACAGCTGTGTGATAATGCCCTAACAATTAAAAACCACAAAGCCTTGAAGACACACACACACAACACACATCAACTCCTTCGAACTCAATTGACAATATGCGAAATCCTACGCGGCCAAATGACACCGTTCTATCAATTATTCAGGAGGAGAAAGGCTCGCAAGAAGTGCCGCACCCCCGGCTATGCAGCAGTAAATCACTGTATAGCGCACCATCTGCTGCTTGTCAAAGCCAAAGGGCTGCTGTGTGCACAGGAGTGCAGAACAGCATTGATCCTGGAGTCTGGGGTTGATTTCCATTGTGACTCATAGACCAGAGAAATGCAGGTAAAATGTGCAGGTCAAAATGTACCATGTGTCACATTTTTAAAGTCATAAAGTAAGAGTTATTTCAGGTTGTGCACAGCGTGGGCTGTGTTGTATTTCTGTATCCATCTTCTTTTCACCTGGGCTAGAAGATGCTACTGTGAAACGAGTGCAGAAAAATCCCTCATTAAATATTGAGGGCCCACAAGATGGGATGTAAGGATGATTCTCCCTCCTGTCTTTGGGTCTTTCACCCTGGCTGGTGTTTCACAGCCAAACTTCCTTCAGATACAAAATTCAGGCTTTCAATAATGCAACGCCTTCGTTCTCAGGGCTAAAGGGCTAGCTCGTCTGACATCTGACTAAAAGCTGACAAAGACGTGGAGTCTGTTTGCAGATGTATACTGTGTACTGACTATGTCTGGGCAAAACAAAACAAAAAGAGAAACAGAATTATGCACAAAATTCAGTGAAAACAACTGGCAACCATTTTATAACAACACAAGTCAATGGAATTCAGTACAAATTCAACCATTCACACTGATCTTGGTTTCTTTGGCTTCCTTTTTTGTCACAGTTTTGATTAACTGACTGATTTAGTATCACTTCCATTGGTTATATCGCAAAGGGCTAATGGTTTTGTCCAGCAGTAATCCACCATTTCTTGCATGTTGGAACACAATGGCGTTTCGGAAGCTGCATATCATCCCAAACTGCTGATATTTCACAAGAACCAGGGTCACTGCGAGTTCTCATTATGCTGCTGATCATCAGCTTTTCACTACGTCAAACTCAACACCGTGTCTCCTCAGTCACCCTGTCAGAGAATGGCTGGTCTGATTGTTCGCTGTGTTTACCAGTGTCTCTGTGTGAGTGTTTTCCATACGCCATCTCTCTTTATTGTCCAAGTAACAGTTTATTAAGTTACATAATTTCCCTTGTTTGGTGAAAGGAGGAGGAATTCCAAACAGCACTGTACCTCTCAACAGCAGCACTTGATGATTAGCTGTAGTCAATTTAATACACTGCTTCATTATGAGCAGCATTAGTGGGGTTTAAATGTCATCCATTATTGCCATTAAATAAATACTGACATATCTGCGAAGGATTTGAGCTTCACAGAGTTGGAGGTTAAATAATTCTGGCTGGTTTACCCACTGTCCCTATATATATATATATATATATATATATACAGTATAGATTTGGACTTGGTACTTTTTTTTGCAGACTCTACACATTGTCAATGCTTCAGAAATCAGGGGCTGAGTTTTGCATCTACTAATTGCTCTAACATTGTGCTTTTAAAAGCCCACAAGGAGTGACAGCTTCACTCCCAGCACAAGCTGTTTAAAATGTGCACTGCATATTGCACAGTTCGTTTAACTTCTATTGAAGCTTAACTTTCCAATTTGGATTCATTTCTTCCCGAATGTGAAAATGGTGAGGCAGCAAAAATGAAAAGAACGTTTGTAAAGAGATTCTTAAACTGTTCAGCTGTATGCTGGGAACTAGATAAGGAGGAAATGCCCATTTCAATGTATGTTTGAATTACTCTATAATGGCACTGTGCAGTTTCATTCTGCTTTTAGACTGAGAGCAACACAATCAGCTGGTAACCCTAGGTCCATTCATTTGTCACAGAGCTGAGTCACCGGGGAAACCTGGCCAATGTGGGGTCAGACAACAAGCTTTCCGGCTGAGAAGTCATCCCCTTTCTGCAAACAACTATCCATCAGATTTCCACAGTGCCTTGTTTACCAATCTATTTGTTGTGATTTAATAAGTGGAAAGTGCAAAGCTGGAGTCTCGTCCAGCAGCTTTACTGCGAGGGCTGCAGTGGTAAATGCTGCAGTTAGATTCATTGTGAATGTTCATAGTAAGTTCTTTTTTCTCTTTAAATGCTTGTAGCTAATTAGTGCTTGCCAGTTAAAATGTTATTACCTGTCATGATGATAATACAGTGAAAAATATTTCATTTGCCTGTTTTGCAAAAAGCTTTGCAAGTGCAGACCAGTACAGAGATAAATTTAGAGGTTCTTACAGTGCACGTTTGGTCAGGCCAAAATGAGTGCACTGCACAGTAAAAAGAACTAATGAATCACTGATTATGGAAATTTGCACGCTAGCATTCAAATTTAACGAATCACAAATTATTCTCGCTCAATGCTTTAACGGTTGTGTCGGCATGCTACTCTTAGAAGCTCTTATATCTGGAAAAAGCAAGCATTCAAACAATGTGATCAAATTCCCAGTGTCAGATAGCACAGGTTTCAGAGAAGATGTGAGCTAAATCCACTGAACACAGCACGCAGTTGCATCACCCACTCAAGCACATTGCAGGGGTAAACCCTCTGTTTTTCAGAGTGCAGATTCATGGCACACACATGACCAGAGGGTATGAAAACTCACCAGAGAAAATGAGAAAGATATCAATATGAAGTGATGTTTGTGAGTGTTAACTTTTTAAAAAGCCCTCAGCTAAATGTGACGAGGACAGCTGAAGCATTTACCAAAGGGCCCCATCCGTTAGGTTTCTGTCAGTACAATGTGCATGCCAATCAGTTTTGCTGATAATACTATAGTACTTCTACTTCAGTAGGATTTTTAATAAAGTACTTGAAACATTTAGGATTTCTACATTGTAGTATTGTAGTAGTACTCAAGAAAATGATCTGAATGAGGAATGTCCCAAGATTGTTTTAGTTCTGAGATCAGTTTGATTACTTTTATATTCAATCCCATAGATATATTTCTCTATATTGATTAAAAGTATCCCAACACACTGTTGTCCTTTTCATTGCTAACTCCATTGGCAACATGCACATGCATAGTAGCTATGGTAGTAGCTCGACCTCCCCAGTATAAATACACATCAATAAATTGATTTAGTGATGAAAGGTTAGCCTTGTTACGTCACAGACCAAACAATCGACAAGCAAGTTAGCGGTAGACAGGTAGCATGTCGAGCACGGATGACTTCACAGTACATATACACATATATATGTAGATTTCGTACGTGCTGTACACTGGAGTTTGTGAGATTCATGCTATCTGTCGTACCTAAGGTGTTATCCTTAGCCAGACGACATTGGCGTTACCGTGCCTCCGCTATGACGTGAACAACAATGGCATCCTCCAGCTCCCACTACCGTCCATCCAGGCACCTGAACTAACCAGCAGGAGTTGCTGGTGCAATGACAAGGACGTGATCCCTCACTGGCTTCCCATCCATTCACATAATCAAGTGTGTCTGCTGGAATACAAGCTGGATACTTGAGGTATCTGAAGTCATAGTAGGTGAGTACTTTGCCCCTGCACCACCTCTGTATTGCTTACAGCTAACTAAGCTATTGCCCACTGTTTCAAGGACAATTTTGTAAGAGAGTCTTTGACAGCAAAAAAACAAAACAACTAAACATCAAACTGGCTTTCGCAGCCATTTGATGCATTTCAATGAGGTGCTACAAACCAGCAGTGTCCTAGATAAACGGTAACCTGCACTGCATTGAAAGACTCCCCAGTCATCAGGTTTACATAACAGCAGACAATAAAGAGCTCCATATAGAACAATACAGGCTAAAATACTGCCTGTCCGTCACTTGAAATTCACAGAAGATTTTCTCTAGAAAAAAGATATGGATCATAAGATGATTAACCTAACTAACTCATTTTGTAGAGCAGATTGGGGTAGATGGATTTTTATTATCTGCTGAGGGTTATGGATAGCACTGTTCTTCAGTTTCTGTTTCCAAGATGGTAACGTGTGAAATGAAATACAAGTGAAATCGGATACACAAACTATTTGTTTTTGTGATATTTGTTGAGTACGTCGTCACAGATGATCAGGACAGCCAATAGCTCATAGGTTAAGATTAACATATTTATTCAACAGAGTTCTGGTTCCCTGGTAACGACTTCTTGGCTAAAGCTGGTTGGTTTAAAAGGCAAGTACTAAGAAACCACTGCTTGTGACAGCAGACACAAAAGGAGAATTTGAGAGAGACAGACTGAAAAGTAAAGTAAGGTAAAGGAAAATCCACCCTGCTTTGGCCTTTTAGAGATGAAGATTGACAAAGGATTCTTGAGTAACACAGAAGTTTGCGTGTTTCCTGTTTCCTGGCACTTGCTAACCGAATTCCATTAATCATTTTGTCAGTGAAGTATAAGAACATTATCAGCCTCATCCTGTGCACCCAAGGAAGAAATTCAGCAAAGGAAGGCAAAGAGTTCATGTTGCTGACTTATTAAAATGACACAGAGAGAATAATTAGACCCTCCAACAGTCATGATTCACTAATGCTTTGACTTAGTGCACAGTACCCTCCAGGTTACAAGGCCATTGCAGTGATGTTTTCCCTCCTCGTGTTTACCTATTTTTCCTCCTGAGCTCCCAGAGGTTATACAACCACTCTCATGCAAGCTTTTGGCAATTCTCACAGCTGTGCTACGAGTCTCAGAGCATTCTTATTTAACTACAAAAACACACAGCTGGCAAGACGATGTGCACTGTGGATCTCTGTATTGTGAGGCTTTGAGTAATGACTGAGGAAAGCTCTCAAGTTGAGAATGAGAATGGCAAAAAAAAAAATCATTTAGGGACAGCTCTCCAGATAAAACTGCTGCGAGAGGGTTTATAGAACTGGACAAAAGGATGGGAGTAATTATTTTGATCAATATAGAACAATGAATGTCGTGTACTTGTCGCAATGCCCAACTATTACTGGCGTTATCATGGGAGGACATCGATTCTGGAGCCCTCCATCATGCTCTTGGAGACGTCAACCAATTTGCTGTCAAGTCAATAATCTCTTTGGGAGAGATCGAATCAGGAAGATTTCTCCAACTTGGCTGGCACAACCAGCCGAAGTGAAAAGTATTCAGATATTATACTTTGCTCTTTTCCAAGTCCAAGAGAAGTTGAATGAGTATACGTTTGGTTCTCTTTGTTGCTGGCACTCCTTTGCAATGGAGTCAGACTCAAAACAGGTTTGCAGAATACAAATGCCATTTGGAAAAGGCAGCAGCACAATGACCTATGTGGGGAATGAGCAAAGCATGGCTCAACACTCAGAGGAGCAGTCTCGGCTTTACAAAGCAAGGTAAGTGAGCTGCCACTCACACAACTCCAGTTGCTCGTTTAAGTCACAGAAATCAGTGGTGGCACGCTGGAGGTCAAAGCTTTGTGATGACTCTAACTCCAACAGAAAACTGATTGTTTTTCCCATGCAGCATTCAAAACTAAATTATCTTCATGCACTTTCATTATGTCCTGAATATTCTTCTGAAAACAGCATTGATCTTTCATATACAGATAATCCTTAGATTAGATGTCAAAGCAACTAGCACAAAGCCTGCTGTCAAACATGTGAACACATGAAGGTCTCCGAGCCTTTGAGGACAACACAAGTCGCCATTTCATGAGTAAAACATGCTCATGTTTTCTTTGTTATCTCTTGGCCCTTCCACACAGGATGTGGCAGCACTACTGTCAGAACCCACAGGGATGTTTTTCTAAATTCTGTATGCCGTGTCCTTCGCCTGCACATTGGCCTCAAAAAACTCAAAGAGAAAAGAAGCAGCCTTCATGCTGAGCACCTCCTCACAAAGCTAAAGTACCCCCATGTCATCCCTTCTCCTTATTTGTCTCTCTGCCTGATATTACATTGCACAGAGTTCCTCTATTAAAAACACAAGTCCTTGTATTCCTCTGATTTATACACAAACCAAAAAGACCACAGAAGCTTGCAGGTTGCATGCAACTAAATGATAAAATTCCTCACAACAGCAGCCTGCAGTTTAGCATCTTACAGCATGACACACACTCAAAGCCCGAGTTTATTTTAAGGCAGGAAAAAAATATCAAGGTTTTCTGTTGATGTCTGCACCGCTCCAAGCGTTCTGAATGTCAGATGGGCAGATTCTCACTTGGCATTGCTAAGAAATGGCAACTCAGCTCTTCCACCGCAAAACCCCGTGGGAACAAAGAGAGCAAAAAAACAAAGAATGTCTCTTCGTTTGTAAGATTTCAGGGGACAGAAAAAATGTATTTAATGAGGCTCTGTGTTGTTTCTCTAAGCAGAAAAAAACCCTTCAGATTCTGCTGCCTGATCGTTTGTAGTGTGGGCTATAAGAAGAAGGAAAAGAGAAAAAGAGAGAAAAATATAAAAGAGAGGAAAATGTGTGCAAAACCCATGAAATAATGAGACCCTGATGACATGTTTTTAAACAACTTTTGATAGGTTATGTTCAAGGCCACCGCCATTATTTAGACAGATTAAATCACTGCAGCCAAGCATGCTTGATATTGCACTTATATAATGCACCTTGCATCCTTCTTCACCTTCACGGTTAAATTGCATCACCCGTTAACTTGCACCTGATAATGTTGAGGTTGTAATTTAAGCTCTTGAAGGACTGAAATGAAACTGTCATCATTATCAGCTTCCTCGCTGTGCATAGAGAGGCTTGGAGCCGACGAAAGGTGCATTTCAAATGCCTCTGTGCCCTTTTGACAGGGACAGATCCCCAGAGTAGCTTTTGGCAGACGCATCTAAACAAAGAGCGGCACTGCTTTTAAATAAAAAAAGGTAAAAAGGAAATAAAACATTTAATACAATGTATGGAAAACACTGAAAAACACTTCAGTGCCAGAGCTTTACTGTAAAGTGGCGAAGGCTCGAAGGCTGGCCATGTTGCAGCAGAATAGATGTCAAGAACTCAGAGCAGCTACAGTGATGATGAGGTTAGGTGACAGGGGTGCAAGCAGAGCAGCGCGATATAGAGGTGGTCACCGGCCTGGCAATATCGCCCTGGAGACAGGGGAGCTAAACAGGTTCCTCAGATGTGACAGCACTGAAGACCAACAGGCTCACACACGCACAAGCCTGAATGCATTCAATAAATGCCTCCGTGAATGTGTATTCACATCTGAGGCTGATCAGTATGGATCCCCTGACGGCTTCTATGTCGATCACACGTGCCTGCATGCGCGCACCTGAAAATGTGAGGGCAGATTGCCTGTACGTGTGAGCCAAATAAATGGCTCAATATGCAGGGAAACTGTGGAGGGAATAACAGAGATCGTCTCTGCAGGTCTCCTCTCGTAAGCAGTCACAGTACAATCTCACAGTGTAGACAACAATAGCCTAGAATCTTTAAAGACGACGACTAAATATAACACCATCCTGCAGATTAAAGCCGCTCCTCCTCCTCCTCGCACATGGTCCAATTCAGACAGACCAGATTAGAGTTACACCAGATGTGTCATATAGGAAGGTGTTTTGCTACAAATTGGATGATTAACAGAGCCGCGGCGCCAGCAGTGAGGCATTTGGCTGTGGCGCGCAGCTCAGCGGAGAGTGATTGGCTTTGAGGGCCGAGGGGGAGCAGATGGGACGGAGCCACGGATCTGGACCAAAACCGAGTCGGTGTGCCTCCCTGGTTTTGCATTAAAATTTCACTTCCATACTGGTCTGTGCTCAGCCTGCCTCCTGAAGATCCTACATCCTACACTAAAAAAAAAGGGCTCGCTCTGCTTCGAGCAGTATTGCAGCGGCTCTTATCTCCACCTTTAGCTCCACCCTCTTAACATTAATTATGCAGCTCAATGCAGCACTCCGAATCCCTACTGCAGCTCACCCACACTACAATACTCAGCCGCTTTCTCCCACTCTCTCTGTCACACACACAAACACAGTGTCTCTTCATGGTTACATTCTCAACCAGCCATTGTCAAAGACAGAATTTTCCTCCCAGCACCTCGTGTGCTGTTGCAAGGACTATGTAACTGCAGCTGTTTTATTTTCTCAAGACATTCTGCAAGATTAAATGTTGACACATATGCAAAAATCCCTGCAGATTTAAAATGCAGGATTATAACATATCAAATGTATTTATCTACTATCTATCTATCTCAATTGCTGCTTTGATTCTAATGCATCAGATGACCTACAGAAAAAAAATTGCTGCACATTTTTTTCCTGAACTGTTGTACATAATAACTAACACAATCTTAATGACTACATTTACCATGAGTGTGAGTTGGATTACTCTCGTTAGTTTCAATGTGACTCACTTTCAGCAAAAACTGTCATTTGCAAAACTTGCTGCTGATTTGGGAGGCAAACACACTTCACAGCTCCAACACCTGTCCGGCAAGGTGTAACCGACTCCGAACTCCTTCTGAACGCAGCGAGAGACGTCGATCAGACCTTGTCACGGGAAGCAGAGAGAGTCCACGCTACGCAAGCCAAATCAGCCACATCAGCAAAGAGGGAAACCAGAGGACACACAACGAGGGAAGCTCTCACGCTTCAGCCGTCCAACCCCCCCAGGCAGGCAGTGGGATGGAAACGTAGCAACTGTTTACAGGAGCGGAAGCGAGCGTCTCCTTCGCTTTCACGTGATTAAGATTCATTTCACATCTGCATGTATATGTTTTTGTTTGATAGACTATTGCTCGGTCAAAAGCTGCATAATTAATTTAATACAACTTCAAGTGTGAGGCCACCCCATGTGAGTCACACATGCACACGCGGTACACTGCCTGTCTTTAAACTGAATAAACAGAGCTTTATTTCACGTGAGACTACATGAGATGGAAGGCTTAGCAGTTGTTCGTGGGATCATTATTTCCTCCTCACCAAAAAGGCCATCATCAACAAAATGCCATACCACGGATGCACAAACACAGGCTATGTAGGAGCACATGCTGTTTGCCTCCCTATTGTTACCATTTCAATAAGTTCAATAAAGTGATTGTCCATGTTTGCAGAGATGCTACCTCTGGAACAAAAGCAAACAGTGAGACAGATGTTCCTAATGAGGTAAAACATAACTGGGGAAGGTGGGATCATTCAACTGGTACTGGGTAAAGTGAATGTGTTACATGCTTACATAATCTAAGCGGAGGAGGGATGTGAACTGACTGCTCCCTCCCTCCACATGACAACGCGCTGGGAGGTGCAGGTCGGCTGTTTTGTCACGAGCGCCGCGTTGCCATCGCTCCTCAAAATCTGTGCATCGTCGGACATCCAGAATGCAGCACAGCGCGACAAAAGCTCTTTGTGCGGTTGCCGTTCATCAGCAGGCAGCCCTCTGCGCTGCTCCTGCTGCTGCTGCTGCTGCTGCTGCAGGGGTCTTTTCAGTGCATGGAACCGGATGGCGAGCAGAGAACACAGCGGGGGCTGGGCACCGCAATGTACTGCAGTGCTCGTAGCTCTGCGATGCACACCCACTCTCTTCCGTTCCCGCTCTGCCTCTGACAAGCGCCAAGTCTCTCGCTCCATCTCTTGCCCTCTCTCGACCGTACTCGTGCCATTTGTCTTGCCTCTCTTCACTTTTCTCTCGTTGCTTTTGTCCTTTTCGCACCGATTTTTCCGCACGCTCTTTCGAGCTGAGTGTAACGTACAGCGCATCAATCACTGTCTGTTACATTCTTCATTTAAACAACCCCTTTTGGATAAATATGAGTATGATGAATTGCCATCCTTGTTCCTGGTTATGTAGAAGGTAACACAAACACACACTGTCCTTCCGACACTTCACTGTATTTATCAAGGTGTCACTCTAGTGCCCCTGAAGAGGGTCTGCTCACCGTAAACATCTGCAATGTCCTCTAGTTTCATCTGTACAAACTAAACCACAAAAGACTAACAATAATTCGTTTTTACAACACCTATTCTTATCCGTACACAGAGAGTTTTGGGATCGTTGCTAACTGTAGTACATCACAGTGACAGCCGTTGCTGCTCCGCTATGTTGCCTACACCATCATTTACAAGGGGCACGCTAAACGCCCATGTCGCACAGCCTGGGACAGAGGGGGCTGTACACCACGGAGGAAGAGCAATGACATGACCGACAGCTGCTCACTTCCTCCAAAAACCCCACAACTTCCATTTTATATCCTATATGAATGTAGGAATAGAAAATAAATGTTGCTAATCTCACCAGCAATGCCTTCCCAGGAAGTAATTTTTTGCACATGGCTACAATGGTTAGTAAGTATCTGCTAAATCACTGAATGAGGCTTAAGTTTTCACTCTGTTTTTATAGTATCTGAAGGAGGGATACTGGCTAATTCTTTGGAACTGCAAGGGGTCCCATTTCTGTTTCCCATTAAAAAGCTGAGGTTTCTGATCATCGCTTATTGAATGAGTTTCTCAGTATGCTCGCTGCATCCTGCAGAGACACTTTCTTGGTCGCCCTCAGCCATGACATGAAACAAAGCTTTGTGTCACTGCAGGTGTTGGAGAATGTATAGGCAGCAGTCATTACATGTTTTGCTTTAATAACACTGTTGTCTTTTATCACCTCTTGAATTGTTTGGTGACTGATTTCTGTGAAGCAGGCTTCACAGAAATCAGATTCAGAAGCTGAATGATTTTGCTGCTACAGCCAGTTTCCTCCCACAGTTTGATGTGTCATTCTGAGCTTTGAAGAGAAAAGAAAAGTAGAACAAAACCACAGTGCTGACGCTCCCACCTGGGGCACACAGTCATAATACAGGTAGACAAGGACAGCACAGAGCTTTTCAAAACGACACAGCTAGGAGCTGTGTTTCCAGTGTCTCTGCGAGAAAAGCAGCTCCCTCATAGGGCCAGCGTTCTAGAAAAGGAGAGGTATGAATAATGAAAAGCTTTTTCCTCATGTGTTCAACTGAAAAAGCAAACGCACAGATGTGTACAGCCAACTGCAATATCAAATAAGGACTTGGAAATGTGTATCGACCGGCAGTTTATTGGGTAGGATGAATAAACATCATTATTAGGGTTACTGCTGTAATGCTGTGAACTGTGATTTACTTGAAACTATATGAGACCAGCACTTATGTTATAAGTCTTGGCTTGGTGCTCTGTCCATGGTGCTGAAATGGTGTAGCACCTCTGTCCATGGTCAGCACCAAGACGGCAAATGCAACTTTCCCTTTTTCTCTTCATCCACACATGTAACATCATCTTAAATAATTGAAACAGTATTAAAACCAGTTACCGGGTCCTACAATTCTGGCCATGTTCATGTACGTAGTGTGCTTGTATCAGGATGAAAGGTATTAACCTTACAGCCAAGAAATAAGAAAACACCAGCACACACTGTACTTTCGATCCAGTCTAGCATGGCTTTTCAGCGTGCCCAATGAAAACACACAAAACACACCAAGTCCATCCGTTATTTCCTCCCATTCTGCAGCAGTCAGTGTCCACGCACAGAGAAGTACACACAGTGCCCACTGCTGGAGAGTATGAAATCTTCATTCACAATGATGAAGGTCAGACTTCCAAAAAAAACCCAATGGGATGTAATAAATCAAGAGTAAGTAAACCCAATATTTAATAGTAATTAGGAAAAAACATATATGAATCATCTGTCCTTCGCTGTACAAACAATGCTCCACTTTACTTTGTTTTCGCTCACTGTAAAATTATGATAAGCCACATCTTCCATGAAATGTACCCAGGCATGGATAGTATTTTTTCCGTTTCTTGGTAGATCCCCTGATCAGAGAGTCTACTTTTGCTGCAGGTTCAGACCCAAGGAAGTCCAAGAACACCAGATAAACAAAGCAAAAACTCATCACCAGGCACAAGCCCTATCAGAACCAATTCAATCTGTTATCTAAGCAACCCTACTGATATGCAGATTACACATTGACAGCATGCAGTAGCCACTTTGAGCTCATCAGAGTGTCCCCAATTTAAAGTATATGGGACAAAACTTTATTCTAATTCAAACCAGGGTTAAAAGGTGAGTTCATTTTGCAACACTGGTTTAAATTGCTCTGCTTGGCACTGGCAGGATGCTGAGGCAGCTCCTCTCTGGGATGTAATGGGATACTGCAGCACTTGAGAACCGTGTGCACAGAAACTTGCCTAGGAGCATCAGGGAGTCCCGCACTAACCTTCCCCCTCCTCCTCTCTCTGCCTCTGCCTCTCCCTCTGCTTTTTGGTCAAGTCTTTATAATGAAAGAAATAACTGAAATATAAATCAATCTGTACATTCAAATGTACTCACACATGAAAGTCTACATGAGGGCAGATAGCTGAACATACGATAGCAAAATTTAAAAAAAACAACAACTTCAGAAGTGTACAAACCCAGCATGCTTGCAGCAGGAGAATATAGACGCTTACCGTTGGTGCAGGTCGCTCTCTCCTGGACACCGAGCTCTTCCCCTTCCCCACAGGCTCCGACACACTTTGAGATAGAGAGAAAAATAATCAATCTCCTCTTACTTTGTCTGATTTCCAGTTGCAAGAATGAATAAGTCAGGAGTCTAACACAGCTCCCTAGACACACCTTTACTCTGTCCTCCTGTAAACTCTGCCACATATACACACTCACACACCCATTCAAATGCACGCCAAGACTGGAGTACCCAAATTGATAAAGATCTGCTCAGGGGAAGGATAAAAACTACACACACTCACACACTGCAGTTTTTTTCCCCCTTTCCTCTGGCCCACTCGCACTGCTGCTTTTTTTCCTCCTCCTGTCTTGCCTGCACTGCCTCCTGATTGGCTAAGCTGCTCTTCAATAACATAAGCTCTCTTCTTTAATTGGAAGGGGGCCAGTTATGTGGTGCACCACAGACCCTCCCGCCCAGCTCATCTCTCTCTCTCTTTTTCCCTTTTTTTCCCTAAGTGCCCGTGGAGAAGAATGCTGAGCTCTGCAATTTCATACACATCGAGCAAAGAAAAAAAGCGAATGGCGGACAGAGGGAGGGGGTATGTGGGAGAGAAAAGAAGAGAGAATGGGAATGGGGGAGAGCATTGCATTGGAGGCGAATCAGTGGACCGCAGTGGGACAAGCAGAAGCTGCACAGGAACAAAAGGGCGGGCGGCTACTAGGAGGGGGCGAGGGCAGATTTGGATGCACAGTACACCAGCCGCAGCATGTCGAGGTGTGACAGCAGGTCAGATGAAAGGAGATTTCCCAGAGCTCACTGCAGCGCAGCTAGGTGGCTCTGCTGCAGTGTGTAGTCTAATTGCCAGGCATGAAGGGGGATGGGAAAGGAGGAGGAGGAGGAGGAGCGCGGGGGTTGGTTGCAGTGATGCTGAAGTACAGTCGTCCAGCCAGCCCTGATAAATATGTGCGGAGGGGGGGAATGGGCAGGCAGCCGCAGCAGTTAATGCCTTTTCCTCATGAATTATTGAGAGTGCCTCAAAGGAGAGTGAGAGGGTCACAGGCAGCAAACGACCGAGCCTGTTCAGACAGTCTCATTGCTACCGAGGTTTATGATAATGACTCACACCTGAAGTATGTTGTCAAACTGTTAAATGGAGCCCCCTTTAGTTAGATTATTTTATCCTAATTCAATAAAACGCTTTGAGTGGAGATTGTGTGGTATTAGCCTGCTGCTTTCCACTTCAGTTTCATGATGTGTTAAAAGGCATTCTGATCCTGGAGTAAATGGATGAGAGGGGTTGACTTCATGGTGCTACGCTCCCTGCCCCTTTGTCTTTAACTCACATCTGGTACATCCTTTGTGTCCCGGCTGCATTTAACTACAGCACCCAATTAGATAGATCAATAATGGTCCATACAGTAACTCAGCCATCTGCGGAGGCTTCAATGAGCACTCTAAAAGTTAGATGATGCCCAAAGAGAAATGAAAAAACACTGTTTGCTCAGTCAACAATAAAACTGCCTGGTGGGTGAATGGGTGAATGAGGAGATGGCTGACATGTTAAAGGCTCACTGTTCTGCTGTAAAATAGCATTTGTGATGTTAAACCAGAAGGGGCAGATTTAGTGATGAAACTAGATGAGCATGTTTTAGGAGCAACCCTCATCTTTTTAAATAACTGCCAGTAGAAGTGTGCTGTGTGTCATCTTCTTGCAGAGGTTCATAAGAGTTCAACTGCCTTTAATGTGCAAAAAAGAATATTTATTTCCATATACACAACATTTTCTCACTTAAAAATCATCGTAGCTGTGGGAATAATACAGAAAATGGCATTAACTGAAAAAGACAATTCATAAGTATTTACAGTAACCATCTGCACATGTTTTCCTTCATCACCGTGGTCTCTGTTTCATTGAAAGGCTATAGACAGTGATGGAGATGTTTGTGTGTTTGAAGACCTGTTCCAGTATCTCAGACACCTTTGCCCACTCCAGTCGGTCCAGGCCACAGCCGATACTGTCAGCGAGAGGGAGGAAAAATATTTCATTTAGCTAAAACAGTCACAGAAACAATGCAAGACTGACACTTATCACAATGAATGAATCTGGAAATGATATATACCGAGGCATTGATATTTTTGTTACTCTGTTCTTTACACAGTGTAACAGCATGTCCTCCAGACTCAGTCTCAGGCTTTCATAGGTGGGTTTGTGGCTGGCCTTTTTCTTTGTGATCTGCAAAAAATAGGAAAACTGCAATTAAACAATTTTGTTGTTTTAAAAAAAAAGTTATCCTAATTTGTCTCAAGGTGTACATCTGTATCCCAAAAATTTTTAATTGACAGTTACTTCTTTACCAGATAGTAGATGAAGCGTCTGCCTCTTTTCAGTACAGCACACTGTCCTGTCAGCTTTTCTGTTTGGATATAAATAATGATCAATGATTTTTTAATCCCCTTCAAACTCACTTCCCCAGTGCTGAACAAGCCATAAAAACTAATAATGTGAAGCAAAAAAACCAAACTGTTCAAACCCATGGATGTTTAAGTTCTGGAGGAGGTATGTCACCATGGATTTTGCATAAATGTGTATAAAGTGAAGAGAATATTTTCATGTTGTCATGGCTGTTGGTAGGAGCACAGGGAGGACCCAAACATAGCACTACAAATGCACAAGGTAACAAGAACCAGAATCCACAGAATAAACAACTGAAAGGGAGACACACTGGGAAATGTGGAAAGAGGGCAGTGCAGGAGAAACTGCAGGGAAACAAATAGGTATAACGAGGAAGAGATGTGTCAGTAGGAGCGGAACCTCCAGGGACTGGGTAAATGAAACAGGTGAGCAGGTGGATCCAGGAACAGGGAGGTAAGCCCCAGGACATCCGGTGAATGGGTGGAGAATCACAAGAGACAGAGGCAGAATGGCCAACATCAGTGTAAACTGGACTGAGACAGATCATGTAATGAGACAGAGAAACCGTAAAAAACCCATCAAACTGCTGTACAAATTCAAACGGAATATAAACAGTACTGTGCAAATGTTTTATGTGCTAAAAGCAAAATGAGGACATCTTAATAAAAAAATAATGCCATCATCTGCTGCAGGACCCTTTGTTCTTCTTGTTGCTGAAGACAGACGTTTATGACTCTGTATGCTGTATGACTGTGGTTGTTGTCATGCTGCAGATTGAATTTAGCACTGCATGGTGGATAATAACCTAAACATATAAAGTGCCTAAAGCACAGTACTACATGTGATTTTGCCAGGCAGTGTAAAATTAATGACAGATGACATTTGAAATGACATTTTCAACCTGTACTGTGAGGTCTTTAATAGACTGCATTGAAGAGCCAATCCAGTTTCTTCTGTGCAGAACAAAATGATCGCCTGGGAATCAATGCACCCCAAAATAAGACATTTTGTACTCCTGATGAATTTTTAATAAAAGGGCTGACTCACTCTGTGCCTTTAACTCCTCTACCCCTCTGAACTTCTGCTTGAACGTCACCGCTATGCCTGCCCCCATGCGGCAGTCCTCGCTGATGCAGTGGGCCAGAGCCTCCTCCCCGGGACAGGAGAACAGGTTCCCGGTGACATAATTGAGTCTCCAGCCGTCTGCTGCAGACTGAAAACCAGGAGGGGGCAGCGTTACACCGCGCGGCGAAGCACAACTCGAAACGATTCTGTTCTAAGTGTGAGCTTTACCTTCATTCCGTCAATGCTAAGTGGTCTCTGGAGCTCAGACGACATTGATAACGGTGACTTGGAGCACTTGTGACTCGGCGTGTCCGCTTGTCAATACGCATTAACACAACGCGAGTAAATCGACATTCATCTTCTGCAATAAGATTTGTCAACTGGCCTATGGTGTGCCCGGAAGATGTCTCATACGACTTTGTAATTACGGCAACTTTTAGGACGCTCTTTGGTAGCTCGCTAGTTTGGTCGGTTTGAAGCAGCAGGAAGAAGGAAGAGGAGCAGCCAGACGATGCATCTGTCTTCTCGCGAGACGAGAGCGTAAACGAGAGTACCGGAAGGTGCCCCACTATAAAATAGCAAGACGTTGAAGCAATATACTTAAGAATGATTCAAAATAGAATTGTTATTTCTTTGGATGTGAGAAATGAGACACACCTTACACGTAGTCCTGCTGCAAATATCTAGGATAGGAAAATCCAAAGATGAAGTCTTATCCCACAGACGTCAAAATACCTCTGTCATGTCGACCATGGGTGCTTTATTTTTGTTTATTAATTAACCTTTATGCTCATTTTATGACACATAAAAAGAAAAGAAAAGAAACAGACCTAAAACACAATAGATAGTGATAAGTTCAAAACTACTGCTGCTCATTTGCCACTAAACCTTACTGCATGTGAAACCAGAACCAAAATGAATGAACAGAATAAACCCCATTACAAGCAAACTACAGCATTGGTGTGGTGAGACATTCAAATCTTACATGAGAGCATAGAGTGCAATGCCAGGAAGACTGCAGTGGTGTATACATAGATATAAAGAGCAACTGATACAAAATCACAACATGATCGGTCACACATATGAAGGATGTGTGCATGTGACAGATTGACAGTCCACACTGCAGCCTCAGAAGTCAGCACTGCGTCGTCGCTCGTTGATCCAGTCCCCGGGGTTGACGTCCATCTGCAGCATCTTCATCACCCACTTGTCCCTCCGTGCTCCGTCAATGAACTCATCCAGCGAGAGCTCCCCTGGATGATGAGGGACAGTTATTCTCTGGGCTCATTTTGCTATACATTTTTATCATTCCCGAATTCACAATATTGATAGGATAAGGCCTGCTGCACAGCTGATGCCCACCTTTCCCTTCAGTATGCAAAAACAACAGTGATCTCATGCAGACTTTTACATCAACACCCCACAAGGCCATTACAGCAGCCTGACACTGCCCTTTTAAATCACCCATGAAGCATTTTAAGCTGTCAGAAAACTCTCACAAATACTCACCATCTCCATTTTCATCCACCAGCTCAAATATCCGGTCAACCACTTGGTCTGGGGTCAGCAGATTGCATTCTTCATCCAGCTCTCCGTGACAGGCTTTCTTCAGTCGATAAATAGACTGAAAGTGACAGGAAAGGACGTTGCAATGAATCATGCATTGACTACAGTTTCATCAGAGCCCAGCGATTTATCTTAAAATGTTCCTTAAATTGTCTTAAACATTGTAATTGGTGTGGAAATTAAAGTCACTGTAAAATAGTGATCATTACCTCCACAATTTCAAGCAGCTCTGTTTTATCGATGCATCCACTTCCATCTTTATCGTACATTTTGAATGTCCATTTAAGCTTATGCTCCAGTTTCCCCCTCAGGACTAAGTTCAAGGCTGCCACATACTCCAGAAAATCAATGGTGTTGTCCTGTGTACATGAGGAGAAAGAGTTCAAATGTTATGAAGGCAGAAAATATCTCTTTACTTTGACAGGCAAAATGTGTATTGTAATACACTAGACAGGATATAAAGTCTTCTTACAAGATAATTATTCCTATTTACAGTTAATTAGTGTATTACCTGTCAGAAATAACTTTAATTGGATCATTTACTAAAAGGCCCAAGGTGACATTCACATGGCTTGTTTTCTCTTATTTCCAAATAACATATTTAGGCAGTAAGGTTAATACCTTTGATCCAGAAAATGTTCATTTGTTGGTATTTTTGCTAAAAGAATGAATTACATGATTTATCAACTGATCCTAAAATGAGACTAATGACTTCCACACAACAGAAGTTTGTACTTACGCCATTCTTGTCAAAGGCGCGAAACATGTTTTCAATGTAATCTGCGGCCTCCTTGTTATCAGTAACGCCGAAAAAGCTCTTGAACTCGTGCATGAAGAGAGTTCCACTGGGGCACTCCACAACAAATTTTTTGTACCATTCCTGCAGCTCTGCGACATCAATTTCCTTGTCTGGGTCACTGTCCTCGCTTAGGCGCTGACCCATTGTGGAAAGAATTTCTCCAACACCCCGCAGACAAAATTATTTCTCACATTACATGAAAACTGCGTACGACCGGGAGGACTCCTCTAATACTTCCCTCTACATTACAGTAAGTCCCCAGTTACTGAGTCAAGTGCTGCAATTAACTCTGTGCAAATTGGGAAAAACCAATTATGATTAAAATGGCAGGAAAAGTCCATACAGGCTGAAATGTTATTAGGCTCTCTATTGTGGCAAATCCCCTGTGAGAGTGAGGACGAGACACAGATCGTTATGGATCACACGATGAGGGATTAGAGATGGACACTTGTCAAGATCAATTAGTTTGTGAGACAGATTGTAAAAGGATTTCCTTGTGCATCTGCTTCTACCTGTCCTGAACATGGAATAGTACATGCACTGTAAACACACTCACTCATACTTGGTTTCAAGAACCTGTATTGTATAATGGACCTTTTATTTACAATGTAATTATTATACTCTGTAAATAACTCAGACTTCACATGGTCAGGCTACTACATAGTTACTTGGTACCCGCTGAACTACATTGAATGTTTCGATGTAGTCTCTATTATTCACATAAATCACAGTTTACTAGTCAGGTTTACAGTGAGAGATGTTCTAATGAGAACATACTATTACCTGCATTAGGGGCATTCCCTGATCCAGCATTTTAAAGAGCCTGACAGTCACTAAAACTAAGGATATGTCAGGCATTCCCCAAATGTTATGGAGGTGGAATGGTGAACATGCTGACATAATCCTTGTGACCTTTTCTGGTATTGGAAGTCCCTGACCAGCCTGATGAGTCACACAGAGCCAGGTGTAAAGCACCGACCAGGTTATTTATGGCTCACCTGATTATTGTTTACACGCCTGCTTCAGTCTCACTGATGTCTATAATAAATGGTGTTGTTGTTAAATTCAATAATGACATTAAATTACACCTTAGGCATCAAGAGGGCAAAAATACATTTGGGTAAGTGGGAGGAAGCATTTTAAGCAGGCCTTTACTCATGATTAAATACCAAGCAATGGAGCAGTTGGTAGAAATTGTTTCCAATAGATTTCTGTGTTGCAGTTAGTGGAAACACAGCCATTGTTTCCAGGTGAAAGCTCAGCCTGGCCCAATACCATCCTGGCCCACAATATCTGCTGACAACAGGGCCGTGATAATCTAAGCTTAGAAGTGTCAAGGCCATCTGAGCAGTCACTGGATGTTATCCTTGCACGATTTAAAATGATGCTTCTGCTCTTACACAAGAGACATTTTCAATCTCACCCACGTTTTTTTTGTGTGTCTTCCTGGATGCATAAGAGACCCAACCATTTCACCCATTGTTGGCAACTTTCACTCCTGTGTCAGAAGTTTGTCTCCACCACAAAGGTCTGAATGAAATTTAAAACACAATTCCCAGATTTCATTTCAGTCCCTATGTTGTTCTGAAGGTATTTAACAAAACTGGACTTGCCACTTAAAAGAACTTTCTTGATATTAACTGAGCATACTGCATATTAAGTTTTAGCAGTTATTGCTTTAAATGAACACTAAGATACAACCTAATCCATTCAACTTCCAGTGGATAGTGGTTTTACAAAGACAGTGGACACATGTTACAAGTCTACAAAAACTGATTTACAGATATGTGCTGTAAAAATCCAAGCTATCAAAAGAGACAGCTATACAATGAAGGTATGACATACAAAGTGTAAAAGTATATGGTGTTCTGTTGACAGAGTTTGATGCCGAAATGGCTACCCTCAATCCAAAATGATAGTGTATGTTAATATTGGCTTCATACAGTGACAAACTGAGATATTTTTCTACATCTTTCAAAGGGTCAGTGCTAACAAATGCAAATTGATGTTAATAGGAAAAACATTTTGTGGTATGTGCTTCATAGAAAAAGCAAACAGACATTTGTGAAGTTTTGTTTCGCATTCTTAATGGCAGGTTTCCTCATTCACCTGGCGAGAGAGACGCATTCATCAGCGAGAAAAAACTACGCTTAGGCCAGAACACAAACTCACACTGTCAAATGTGTCTTCTCGGAAATACATGCCAAACGATGGGGGAATAATGAAATAATGGAATACATCAGTTATCAAGGTTAAATTAAAACGCATAGATATAAAAAAAACAAACAGGAAAAAAGGATTAGAAAAACTTTTGATCAACAGTTAAAAAGCTGAGTCTCTGTAATCTTTGAATCATTTCCTTCTAGTTTAAAGACCAGGCAATGTAGCCTTGAGTAGCTGAAACAAAACAGGGCAAAAGGATCCTTCTGTGAGGAATCTCAGGGTCCACATTGCTCCTGGTCTTGAAGTCTAAAGGTCCACAGTGCTACAGATATACCCTCGGTGTGGTATCATACAGTGTAAAAAAAAGGGGAAAAGGCAGTTGGCAGGCTGGGCGTCAGGTTAGTCGCGTTCCCCAGACTCTATTGTGGTCTCTGTGCTGTTTGAATTGTCAGCATCGCCCTCTGTTGTCAAGTCAGGTGAACTACTAGAGGAAGAGGGGACCTGCGTGTCGCTGGGCAGGTCCTCTCCATCACCGGTGCTGCTCTCCCCACTGTCCTGCTCACAGCTTGAACCCTTCTCTGACGGAGCAGGCAGCTCAGGTTGGTCCACAGTGCCGTCACTCTCCTGACTGTGGACGTCTCCCATTTCTGATGAGTCTCCTTCCCTTTCAAAGGTTTCTGTCTTTGTGTTCCTTGGCTCTGAGGAGCAAAGTGGACAAGATTTTGATGATTCAGACTGTGACTGAAAACCTATCAAATTTATTTGGAGATATTTGATGGAATTTGGTGTGTCAATTGAAAACGTTATATGAAGTGAGGATAACATTTGAGACTGATAGGGTTGGTGCAGGCTGCAAGAGTTCCCACATACACTGTACATGAGCCCCAGTGAGGACGAGTTTACACTTACCATGGTCTTCTGAAACAGAAGGTGCGTCACAAGAGATTCCACTTTTGCGCTCTTGACCACAAGAGTCTTTTGAAGACTCTGGCATCTCCGACAAGCTCTCTGAGTTTTTATGAGAAGATGACTCCTTTTCTTTACTTCCTCTTTCATCCTCTTCCTTTTCATCAAATTTGAGCCTCTTGATCTCTTGCTTGTCAGCATCAGAATCATCCTCTTCCTCCTCCTCTTCGGGGTGTTTGTTCTTTGTCCCACTGTTCGGTGTTATTTCGCCTTCTGATATCCGGGAACCACTGCAGTAATGACAGAAATGCAGGTAAAACAAGGTGCAGTACAATATATTTTCCTTTTAGGATGTTGAGAAGATCCACTTATGGCAGAAATATCTGGACCTGAAAGCTGTTATCATTGTCCCTCCATTTAAAAACCCTGTTGAATCGACTTAATCAGTATACTACACATACGTTTCTGTATCTCACCTTAAAACAAACACATTGTTGTTGCAGAACATGTCCACATTTGTACACTATTACTTGCAATTACCTGTTATGGTGCTGCTCAACTTCCTCTGTGGCTGGTTCTAGCTCTTTGCTGACTGGACAGTCAGGGAGTCCGTTGGTGGAAAGCGAAGTTGACAACGACAACTTTGATCTGTTGAGTGGTTTTGGTGTGCCTGGTCCATTTATATTTCGACTGCAGGAGAAGAAAATAAGTCATACAACAAAACATCCAATTAGCAGAACTACTAAGACCCAAACTGACAGACCACACAGATCTGCCTTTTGCTTATTTTTCCTCTAAATTAAGTCAACTTCCCAAATTCCTGTGTATAAGTCGGTTTCAACATGTGGAAGTCCAGCACTGATAAATACGTTGCTCTCACCTGTCTGAATATAGAGAAGAGTTGCCAGGAAACATCACTCCATTCATTCTGTTCACACTGGATGCCCCATTTTTCCTTTGAAAGAAGTAGAAAGGCAAAGAAACAACTGGGTGTTAATTGTAACTTTGTAATTTTTCAATGTGCATGAGAAGCAGAAGTAACTACAGCAATCAGAGCAAAGGGAGAAAAACTTTTACAGGTATTAACATGTACTTACTCTGATGTGGGATACACACAGCTGACCACCATTACATTCTGCAATATATAAACAGTCATTTATATATAAGAATTCATTTTAAAGTGATGGAAAATACATTTGATCAATATTCATAAATACTGCTTAACTTTAGCGTAAACACTTTGCATTAATGTGTGTGGCCTTTTATGCAAAGTAGTGCAGAGTACTGCTCACCTTCTCCAAACCCCTGAGGAACTTTTCTGTTCCTGTGTAGTTACGTTTGGGGTCCATAAGCAGCTCACATAGACGCTGGATGGTAAATGGGATTCTAGAAAAATTGTCGGGAAACACATCGTGTTAGCAGAAAAAACTAGCAGAGCAGAGAAAGAGATCATTTATGCTGATGCTCAATTCTTAATGCATTTCACAAATACATTTTAGATGAAATAACACTACCAACTCAAAATGTATCAATTATACAATACAAAAGCTCAAATGTGACTATTCAACTCATTTGATTTAGATTTTAATGCCCTAATACACTAATATTACTTTTTGTTTCTTTACATTTAATGCTAACCATAATATGTCTCTTGTATAAAGTATGTAAAGTAAGTTTGTATAAAGAGCTTAGGCTGGATTTGTTTGCAATTTGCAAAATTGCTTATCTTTACTCACCCATTATAACCATCCACTATTTTTAAGATCCTCTCCTTCATCTCTTCAAAGGGAATATATTCTACATTGGGATTATGTAGTCCTCTGTGTTCTGGTGTTGAAGCGTGGAAATCATCCATGACTTTTTCCAACTTAAACATGAAGTAAGTTTTGAACTGGGACCACGGGATCCTGGAAGACATCGGAAACGCAAGCCTGCATGTCAACCACATGAAAGAATGAAAAGACTTGGGGGATGTTTAATAATATCCCTGATAACAGCAACAAAAAGTTCATCATCCAGATTTCATTGGCAGGAAAAATTAGGAGGAGTTTCAATGTTAAAGGCTCATTGGCTGTGGTCACTACTCACAGTGGCTGCCCTGTCTTGGCAACATGACACAGGAATTGCTCTAGTACAGGACAGGTCTCTTTCTTCCCTTTCTTCTCAAAATCTGCAAATACCCAATGCGAAAAACAGAACCATTACTATTTTTAATGCACACAAATCTGACCTACACCAAACAAACGTTTGCACTTAAAATACCCTTAACCTTCAGTTCGACGTTTACAAGACCAGAAGCCAGAAGCATACAACCATTACAGAATAATACATTGTGGTAATTATTCCGTGGAAAGTTTAGTTTCAGGCTACTTGTGGTACTTTCATTGTACAAATGCAGTGATTAAAAGATATTAGAAAGACGCAACAACCACAAAAAAACCCTCAAAACTACGGAGAAACACAGATAGACCACAAACAGAAGCTAAGTGAGTTAAATGAGACAGATGAGCTGCGCGTGATGAGCTTCCTTGCAACTTTCCGACTACCAAAAGTTTTAACTAATTGTGCCTTTGGCTGTTTCCAAAAAATATTGACATTTGCAAATGAAATTTAAGACTATGTTATTTTTTGCCATTTTTGAGGATACTGAATTCAGCGTTTAAAGACTTACTACTAAACTCTGAATCGGATACAAATAATTATTATAACATATGAAAGGCAAAAAAAAAAAACACATCCAAGTGTTTAATGATTGATTTTAAGACTTTAAGCTCCTCCTACTTACGACATTAAACTCATCGCTCCTTCTACAGATACCCTGTCAAACACAACAAGTTCGTTTAACTACATGGAAAGTTATCGTGAAAGTTATTAAGTTAGCATGTTTACTGTGACGTTACCTCGTTAGCTGTTTACATAATCGCATGAGTACGGAAATAAATGGGTCAAATGACAAAACATATGACCAAATTCTTGCTCACAGAGAATAATGTTGGGCTCGCTAATGTTCCACCAGGCAAAAAATGTGTTCGTAGGTGCCTCTTATAAAAGCTAGTCGATGTGGGTAAGCTAAGTTACGGTAACGTACGTAACGTAGTTAGCGAACATTACAGATTTTACCGAGGGCACCAAGCACATTTAAAACCCATTCGCCTGTCATGAATCACTTATTTCGGTAACTGCAAATATTACCTTCAAACGCTTCCAATAGCGCGTCGATGTCCATATCTGTGTCCAGACACTTGCAGGAAATACTTGCTAGTTAGCAGTAGCAGATAGCAACCCGACAAAGCTGGTGGCAGTGAAGACTGCGCATGTCTGCTATGACGTAGTCACATTTGCGGAAGATGGGTCCCAGTTTAACCTGAGATCAACAAAGCGCTTGAGCGACGGGAGAAAGTAGCCGGAGTCGGGAAAGTGTCCATTCTCACCGGGCAAATAATTCTATTTTTAGTTAAAGTGTGCGCAGACTTTAGAGACAGAAACTTCTGTGGAGCTCTGGTTCGCTGTAGGTTCCGCGGACAGTCGGCGGGCGTCATCGTTTTTCTGTTGTTGTGACGGCGCAAACCGGTGAAGTGACCAATGAGTCAGCAGCTGATCGGGGTTAATTCTACCTGACCAGCCTATATACATATCTATGTAAATACAACAGCCCTGGTGGAAACAACATCCGCACGAAAAGAGGTTTGCTCGTTGTCTTTTTTGATAACCTGACAATGGCAGTTCCAGTAGCTGCGTTACAAATGAGCACATCATCCAGCCCGGGTCTGCTGGAGCACAACATTCACATCAGCGACAGAGATTTAGGAAGGATTTCAAGTAACAATGAAAACGACACTCTGCCTTTACATTCTCCGTGGACTTTCTGGCTTGATAGGTAAGACACAGCTCGGCTACTCATTTCCTCCGTCTTTGTTGTATTAGTCTTTAGTCGGTGTCATGTTGGTGAACTCTTTGTGGCTGACCTTTTTAATGAGAACAAAGAAACAGAGGGCGAGTTTTTCAGGCCTCGTTTATGCAAGTCATTCCAACCCAGATAATAGTGTTTAACAGCGACGTGGCGATTGCTCGTAATAGTAAATAACAGTAAAAGAAGCAAAACTGGTGCTGATGCAGCTTTTCTGTCGACCTGTTTTCTCGTCGACCTACATTCCCAAGTCCTTATCTTAGTAGGCTCTTAAAATAAACAAAATGACGTAACTATAACGAACTGGCTAAACATAATAACGGGACTTGATTTGATCAAGTCTGAGTTTGAGCTCATCATTTACGTGTTTATTACGAGCGCAGGGAGTGTTGGTTTTTTTTGTTTTTGTCTTTTAAACTTGTTGAGTCATTGCTTGTGTGTCTGATGCCAGTTGCTGAGAAAATCATTAATATCTGTCACTTCAATTGATGTAGCTCAAACTTGTCACTATAATACACAAAGTTCATACAAATTTAGCACTCAGACTTTTGCATGAGAGGGATTTCAAAATGTAGATTAAGTAATCACTGCAGAGTTGAACAAGCCACATCATCCAGAGGGTGCTGTGTTTAAACGGGGTCAGTGTTGTTTACTGTTTACTGGCTTATTTGTCATCTGATCCCCTCCCCCTCCCCCCAACCTGTCTGCTCAGAGGGCAGCTCTCTGAAACTGGTCTGAGTAACAGAAACATAAAGTAAAGTCAGAAGCAAAGAGATTTAAATTGCTTTAAATAAGCAAAGAAAATGGAATCTAAATACATGTCTGTATCTGTTTTTTGTCAGATCTCTTCCAGGAACAACTGCCGCTGAATGTGAATCAAACTTGAAGAAAATCTACACCGTGGAGACTGTCCAGGTAAGATGCTCCACAGTCATGATACAAGAACAAGGTCCTGCAGGCACAGAGTAGGTACATTTCGCCACACCAAGAGTTTGGCGATGACACATTTCGGAAGCGAGTTTCCTTATTCAAAATCAAGATTCTATGCCAAGATTGTTTCTTATTTCTCCCAAACACACCCAAAGCCACAGCCAGACAAACAAAGTGTCTGAAGCCTTAAGTAACGCTCTTATCAGGAGCTATTTTGAGCATATTCTTTGAAGTTTTTTTTCAGGGTTCTGTCTCCATGATGCGTGCTATTATATCATCTCGTGCTATAACTTACTAAGACAGCCAAGACAATTAAGAGTTTAGAGAACTCGACTGTGTATTTAGACAAGTATGTTGATCGACATGTTAATCGTTATAACTACAAACCACTTGTACACCATGCCGGGATATTTTTATAATATTGTAGTGATTAAGACGGCTCATGTATGCGCTTTTGAATCCTAACTGCAAATGTGATTGGTAAGGGAGTCAGGGGTTTTGTGTGGTTAAGAACAATGAGGAAAAGACCTTTGGCTGTGGTTTTGTACACTGCAAGAATGTGAAATATTAACAAGGCCAATAAAATAACCTGTTTCCTCTGTTCACCTTGGCACTGGAGTAGAACTTTTGGAGAGTTTACAACAACATACCCGGCGTGTCCAGTTTACCACTGAGATGTAGCTATCATCTGATGAGAGGAGAAAGGAAACCACTCTGGTGAGTTTAACTGGATGTTCATATTATCTGTGGCTGATTAAAATGTGTAATGATTTCTGCTTTTTTGTATATAGGGAAGAAGAAAGCAATGCTAAAGGGGGTGTTTGGAAAATGAAAGTACCCAAAGAGTCAACTGTAAGTGCTCTAAGATATTTACATATTTATATCATAATATTTTTGTATTAATCATTTGTTGCTTTTTTTTTTTTTAAACAAATTTGTCGTCATATTTACAGTCTGCCGTTTGGAAGGAGTTGCTATTGGCTACTATTGGAGAACAGTTCAGTGATTATTGTGCCTCAGGTAAATTTCTTGATTGAGTTAAGTGTAAATGCCATGGCTTAAGTTTTAGCAAATACATTATCACAGTTTCCTTTTTCATATAATGGCATCTGTGCAATGCTGTATGTCAGAGGAGCATTAAATGCATACTGCTGCTGTCATTGCAGAGGATGAAGTGGTCGGTGTCAGTGTCAGTGTAAGAGACAGAGAAGACGTCGTTCAGGTCTGGAATGGAAATGCTTCTTGTGCGAACGAGTCCAACATCTTAGGAAAGATCTATGAGCTTCTTCCACAGATACCTTTTAAAGCAGTGTTTTACAAACGTGAGTATTTGCTTTGAGCAATAACAAGGATATATCATGGATTTTATAATGGATTGGCAGTAACATGATGAAATGTGACATCATAAAAAGTAAAGTATTCAGTTGTTCTTTTTTATTGCTTGTATTTCAGCGCACGAGGAGCACCACGCTTTTGAAGGAGGTCGATCAAGACATTAACACATTTTGCACATTGGAAACCTTGAGATATACAATATTTTTCTTTGCTTATGAACTCATTTTGGACTGTGATATATGGGCAACCTTTGACTCAGTTGAGCTCATAGTTACTTAATGTATCATCTTAATTAGCTCAAAATGTAGCCCGCGTATTTTGAAACTCAGTTGATACAATTACTCTTCTTCTGAGCACTACTGTCATTTATCACGATATCCAAAATAACTTTTATTATAGTTCAAAACAAAAAGCATTGTAATTTCATTTTACCTGACCAGCTTACCTGGCAGTTTTTGTATGTTTTTATACTGCAGAGTTTTGCAAAAACAAAAAAACGTAACTGAAGCAGCAGATTGTGTATAGTCAGGTTTTTTTAGATGCATTACAGAATATTTTGTGCAGTTTCCTGAGCACAGTCTAAGCCAGGTCTTTGAATTAAATCTCATTTTTGGATCTAAGAGGAGGCCTAGCTTCACAAAGCAAACCTTTATCTTAAGACATTACAAGGTTTCTCTAGTTAGTGCTTCTCTCTGTTTTGTATGTTACCGCCAAAATACTGTTTCCTATACTAGAGAACACTAAAATTTAGTATGATTTAATGCTGATATGTGAACAGAAAATTGCACACATTCTTTTTTAATTTTTCTTCTTTAGGATATGAACAAATGAGTAAAAGGAATATGTTCTTGTTACAATTAAATGACCTCAGTACACAAATCATCATAGTAGATGCTGAGAAATATATGCAATCATTTCTATTCTGTAGAATTTGTGGTGTTGTGGTTTTCCTTAATCGAGCACTTTGTTTCTTATGATATGTATAAGACATCAGATGGTCCCTCCAGGATTATATGGGGTTGTGATAACTGAGACCAAATACTTTGGCTTTGTGTCACCTTTTCTGATGAAGTGAAAAACATGTTTTTGATCATTTTGTCATGAGTCTCTTTTTGTTTTTGCTTTTAATATGAACTGAGAAGTGAGGAGGACAGAATTTGAGCTATGAATTTTTATGTATTCATATCACCTGTGTTAAAATGAATTTATGAAACCAACTCTTTGTAAAGCAGATGATCTTGGCCCAAGGAAAACTGAACAATGATCATGTGACACACAAATCTGTCACAGGGGCTCAGAAAATAATGATGTTGCTCTTTGTACTAAGCACTGGTGGTTGCTGAAGCTTCCCTCAGTGCAGCAGGGTCAAATCTGTATAAAACAAGTGAATTACAGATGGTTTGTTACTTCTGCACCAAAACAATTACAGTGTCTATCAAATCCATAGCTTTGAAGGTTTTTCCCCTGTGGTCCTTCTTGTAATAAGTTGTTTTAGTGTAATTGAAATTAAGGAAGTTTCACCATTATACGTTTCACCAAAAGGTGTTTTTGGGTTGTGAAGGATTGAGATTGTCTATTCTAGGCTGTGTGGAACACAGACAATTTTCTGGAGTGCTAGTATTAAGACAATGGGGGTAATGTCTGTGGAGATATAGATTATTCATTAAAATCTACAAAAGAAATGCTGCTATGATTCATCAATCAAATCAAATATTCAAGTATTTGTAATGTTGGTGTTTCTGGTAAAGTCAAGAATAGACAAAGTTAGTTTTTAGAGCACTGACATTGCCAAGCTTGCTTTATTTTCCCTGTATAGTTCTGTTTGTCAAATAATGACTTTAAAAGCACATATTGTACTGTAGGATAATAGAAAAACAATACCGTCCCCCCTGCACATGTACAGTTGACTGCTTACTTCAGATCTCAGACCTCGTAACTGATTGTTGATCTTGGATGGTGCCTTGTGTTTACCAGCAGTTCAGAATGTTAGAGCCATCTGTGTTCAGCATGTTGGACTTGTATCTAGTCATGTTTTTGTTCGTTTTACATGTGTTTGAAATATAAAGAAATAAAGTCACCTAAACTTCCACATTCTATCACATTCTGTTGTTTTGAATCCTTACTATATATGTAATAAATATATCAATACTGCCATAAAAACACACAACAACAACAACACCCCCCCAACATGCTGTAATAGATTTTTAGTACCTGTTTTTCTGGAAAGGGTGGCTTCTTATAGCGTGCCTTGATTTGTTCATATTTCATTTCCAGTTTAAGTGGATTTTTGCAATGCATGCAGTGGCATTGCATGATCAGATTGATGACATTAATCATATATTTTCAACTGAACCGCTGAAAAGCTTTAAATTCATACTGAATCTTATACATAGTATAAGTCAGTTAATATGAATTAACAATCCATGACAACCAGAAAGAAAATGTCTCCCTCATGTGGTTGCGTCAAAACATGGGCGCAGTGTCAATAAATGACAACTGAGGAGGCTGTAGATTTTTGGTGCAGAACTGTATTCTATTTTATATGGAGGTGTTTCTGTTGGTCATCTTACCTTCATTGATGTTAGACAAAATGAAAACAACTTTACATCTAACACTGTACATTCAACGGCACCATAATTAACCATTACAGCTTCCAAAATGACAACAGAACACTTCTCTAAAACACCACATGATTAACATTATAACCAACATTAAGGATGTATTGCAGGATTTCTGTATTAGACTGCATTATTTTTAGCTAGGTGTACCTAATAAACTGCCGGCTGAATATAACGTCAATGGATAACCTCCAAAATAGTCCTGTTTTAGGTCTACCTCTGTTGCTTTCATGTGTGTATTTAGATCGATTCAATATTAATATATATTATTTGATTACGTTACAATCCCTGAGTGGCACGACAAAATTAGAACTGTAAACTGTTGATAGGATAAGATGCAATTCTTATGATCAAAGAAGAGACATTTTTACAGTAAGAATAAATAAGAATAATATTGATTGGATAAAAACTCCTCCTTATTTCATGTGGAAAATACTACATTCATCGACTCAAACGGAGTAAAAAGATATTTAAGATGATCTGAAACAGTCCCGCGTGTCGACATGACGTCACCATTGTTTACTTTTCCACAAGCCACGCCCTCTGCTAGCAACTTGTGGCTAGCTCGGTTCTAGAGGAAGGCAGTGCTCCGAGGTCCCTTGTTCAGACACCACCCCGAGTCAAACACTGTCCGCCCGCACACAATTCGGTAAGTAAACAGTAATTCATCAGCATGCTGGCGCTCATTGAGTGAATATGGCGCTTTAACGTCAGATTCATTGCGATACTGCCGGACGATTTCAAAAAAACGAAGAGGAGAGAGAAACCTGTCTGAACACAAGCTAGCGTCAGGACGGGCTGCTAGCTTTTGTTGCGCTGTTAACGTTAACGCTACCCGTAAGCTTCGTCGAAAACTGCTCTCCACTCCAGTTGACGCATGTTTTTAAAAGAGCGTAAATAGGCGAGATCGGGTAATGCGCAAAGTTAACCATCCAGACTCGTGAGCCTCCTGATTTTACCGGATATATGCTTAGCTAAAGGCTCAAGTCCCCAACGCCAACCGCAGACTGCAATGGTGGTGATAACGGATATTCATTCATAGTGCGTTAGGCTGACTTACTGATAACCAACAAAACTCAGGCGTTATGCGATAACGTTTATTTAGGTTTTAAGTGTAATAACTGAGGTGTTGACTGTCTGGTGTGCGCCGTGCTGTGGCGGTAGGTGTAGCTAAGTTGACTTGGGACCATATGAAACCAGCGACTACATTATTGAAAGAGAGTTAAACGACGATCGGCGCTTTCTACACGGGCCGACGAGTTCAGCCACCGCTGCTGGATGATCTCACTGACGAGGACCAGTCGGGCGCCGAAGACCAAACTTAGACCAAGCAAGAAAACCCTCTGAGAGCGCAAACCTCCGTCAAAACCATAGTAGTATCCGGATCTGGACCAGTCTGTGTGCCTGTGTCGAACCGGGGACCTGTTGCCCAGGGGCCTAACCCTTCGCAATAGTTTTTGCGTAATCTTGCGTAACGAACAAACAAACAACAAATAATAGCAATTATATAACGTCCCTGGCGGAGGTAATAACTGGTTGAGTGCGCCATAAACTAAGTATGCCCATGCAAACCGAGCATGCTTAGATAAGGTCACACTCGTAGGTCATAATATAAAGTAATGGAAGGCTAACCCTGATTGGATAATGGGAAATGTAGGCAATATTTGTTGTGGTAGGTCTTCTTTACCGTTATAAAATGTGGTTATTGTCCTGCACTGCAGTTAAAACAAACAAAAAGCTGCATGCACTTGGTTATCATAGGCACCATGTGTATGTGACCATGTAAAGTTAGTAAAAATGTATGTAAAGTAAATACACAATTACTAAATGTAAATTGGATACATAGGTTATTCTGATTGGTTTGCAGAGAATCTTGTGCATTCATTTGTATCGTTCCCTTTGCATTTGAACATCACTGATTTCACAGTGCAGTTTTTCCAGAAGGTATTTCTGATTTAAGATTTCCTAACTTAGGCGTTTGATGGAGTAGACTAATGGTGCCTATGTAAAAGCTTCTTTTAAGGAAGGAGGTGGAGGTTGTTTGCTCTTTCTTAAGGAAAGGTCTCTTTGCAGTGTTTCCTTTATTTCCTTAATGTTCTTTGAAGAGTGCCGGCCCCTACTGCTGGAGAATTGCCCCTGTGGTGAGAATGCTTTAAATACAGCAAAAAAAAAAATCATCATGGGCTTATTATTCGGCCAATTCCAAAGACTGAGGCACCGCACCGCAGATATTCAATTATCATAATCCCACAGTGTCTAGATGATATCCGATTTCACTCCAGTGTAATGTAGAAGTGGGACTGATGTGGAAGGAACCCGTAGTCAGCCTGGTTCTTGCCACCAAAATCAGCCCAGACATCTTCACAAACGTGGACAGGAAACACTGCCCTTTGTCTTCTGAACTAATCCTCATCCTGAAAGAAAAAGTAAACAGTGGAAACCTTACCAACGACCGCCTGTTTTGATTAGATAGGTTTTTCATTCTGGATTGCAGGAATTCACCCTGTTTTAACCACATAAGTTACAACTTGTCTATGAACGACAGACAGAAATTACTGTGCGGTAGTCATCTATTAGTCATTTTCAAACGCGGGAACCACTCAATGTTTTTTCTTCTTTAATGGTTTGGAGCTCAGTGTTGGTCCATTTGTGGCCCAAAGTTTAATCAGAGGGTATATTGCCCAATCTGATCATCTGTCACATGTTGCCAAAACGTTGAAGTTGGCTCTGTGGTGCCCGTCTGATTGATTTCACTATGTAAAATTGACAGGAGTGCCACCATGAAAATAACGTTGTTACCCTTGAGGCTATGTGGTCCGTTTTATTCGGGACTTGACGTGTAGGTTTCCATCTGCGCACATTATTTGTTTGCCCACTTTATTTACCTTTGTTTATGCCGCTCGGCGTTTGACTCAAACACTCCCAACCTGTATACATAATAGCCTACTTGTGCATTGTACTACCTGCCACGGCCGTTTATCGCACCACCTGGTTAATGGTAAATTGTTCCAGAAGGAAGATATGTTTGCACATAAACACAGACCCAGGGCCCCTGTGTTTACAGTAGTCATGGCAGCACTCGGATATTCAACAAATAGTCCTAGCATGTTCCTCTCTCACTTGTAGAAATGTTTGTCTTGGTGGGTAGAGCGATAACAGCGTGGTTCTTAACTTTTAGTGCTGTAGCTGCAGCAGAATGGCTACATTACTGGGTCATCACAGAGACTACTGCACAGCGTTTTGCTCGGACCTTTTCATAAACCTATGAAGTAATAGTTTAGTCAGAAGCATTGAGAAAGTGGGATTCTGTTTGTCCTCTCTCTGCATTGATGTGCCTCACCCAGGTGTTTTCATTTACACTCATTTCCCTTCTCAGGTCAGTGAAGTCCAGATGCATGAGTCTGGGTCAGAACCAACGAGCCACACCATTCCAGCGAGTCAAACAGAGAACGGGAGTCACACTGAGAATGAGAGTCGACTGAGCAGCAGCCAGACTCCTCCTCCAGAGGCACCGAGGGTCAGTCTCCCCCAGCTGCATCTGTTCGGCACATGAGCGCTGGCTTTTCAAATCTTAACAAATACATTGATACATGTCGTGCTGAGTCTGTGCATATTCTATAAAAAAATAACGCCGCGGTAACGATGATATGCGGTGTAATATGTAGAGCCGACACGTTGGATGAATCTGAAACTGTTATATCTGTTCAGCTTTTCAGATGTGCAAATCCGCTGCCTCCCCGTGTTTTCCATGGTAGTAAACACAATATCTGTGCAGATGTTTATCTTTAACGTACTGCTTAGCATATTGATGATATTGTCATTCGAAACATTTGCTCAAAATAGTCAGCTGTGCAATAAAATGGTAAAAGAGGATCTCGGCTGAGTGTCGATGCCTGACTGAAAACATTCGTGACTACCAGCTCGCCAGCTGCGAGGATTTGGAAACCAAGTATTTTGGGGTTTTCGACTGGTGTGGTGCCGCGTTTTACGACGTCACTTTTAGAAAACCGTGACAGACGTTTTATTGACCGGATGGTTAGTCGAAATAACGATGATGATGTTTTCAGAAAAGCTTTGGCATTGTTGCTGCCGAGTGCCGTTACTTCATTACTGCACTGCTGTATGTGTTTGTTCTCAAGTGTGTTGTGTCTGATGCGTCTGCCTTTCCCTCCACCAACGTGTGAATCACAATTAGTTGTGCTACTTTTGTGCATTCCTTGGTTGAGCTGCTCCGGTCTCCAAACACTGCACATTCTCCTGTGATACTCATGAACATGCTATGCGGGCAGGTGAATTTAAGATGCTTTTCTTTGTGTTTGTGTGACATGTGACGGTACCCCTGAGCCTCACACTCCGTCCGCCTGAGTTTTCTCCGAATCTCTGCGTTTTTGTATTTATGCCGGAGGGGACCACGGGGATGGGGGAGGTTGCGCTCGGGTCGGGTCGGGGGGGGGGGGCAGAGGCACCGCTCCTGCTGGGCAGAGCGATCAGTGTTATATTGTTAGTTTTGTTTATGCTCACATCACGCAGGGTAGTGAGGCTCCGGTGGGGCAGAGGCTTACTGCTGGCCAGTGTTTATTGTTCCTAGGTGTACACGCAGACTTTTCAATGGAGGCGGTCAGGTTTGTCCAAGTCACTCTTTATTCCTTTTGGGTTTTTTTTAGATTATCCTCTCAGGATATATGTTTGACCGGGTTTTACAAATTGTAGCTAAAATGCGTATGTGGTCGTGTGAAGGAAATGAAGTGAGTTTATTGACGAGTAGTGCGTGTTTTTGCAAGCGTCACTCTTTGTCAGGCCCCACCCATTGGGGCTTATTAGTAAGTCTGAAATCTCGTAAGAGAAAGCACATTGTGTTTGTTTTTCAGCGAGTTCACAGCGTTTCTATTTGCTGTCAGTCATCTCGGAGTTCACAAGACCAGTCTTGCGGGAACAGATCTCTGTTTACAGTCAGTCGCTCGCTGGTATGACTTTCAACAATAACAACAACAGAAGATGTTTGGACTTGCTGGCTGCCATGGCAACAGGGATTAGGCAGAGGCTGTTGTTGTGTTGATGGTGTCCACAGAAAAATAGAGGGGCCAACTGGCTCCGTCTGTGGGATAGACCTATTTTCATTGCTTTGGTGGTCACCTCTGCAGCATTGAATTTCATAAGAAAGGACAAACAAGGAGGCAGTCATCTGTTATTGTTAGCCCAAAGCCTGTGTGAAATTCACTGTCAGTTTGTTTACCCGATTCAAAACAGACCCTGCCTCGGAGAGAAATGTTTGTTTGTGGATCAGGCCTTAATTAAAATACGAATCTCAAGTTCTGTTTTCGTAAACAGGCTCTGTGTGCTTTTTTATTCATTATTTATATCTCTGTGCAATTTTGATTACTCTGTTTATGTTTACTGTAAACATCCCCTGAGCTGCGAGGCTTGACGGAGAGGGGGAGGGTGTGGTAATTGCTGCATTCCAAGCAGAGGATGTTGTTGTTGTTTTTGTGGTAAGGGTTGTTGTTGTTTTGATGGTGCTCCCAATCCCCCCGAGGCCATCCGCTGCTGTTGTTGTTGTTGTTGTTGTTTTCTTCTTCAGTTCATTTTTAGCTGAAATGGCAGCAGGGCCAGGCTCAGCTTGCTGCACTGGCCAGCGAAGTGGAAATAATAATAAAACATGAGCGGTGCTGTGAGTAACTATGACTTATTATTTTTAGATTTTAGCACTGGCGTAGAGCTTGTTGATCAGGTGATTGATAGAAAATGTATCCGCAGCTAAGTTGATGGTCAAAATTCAGAGTAGGAATTCTTTGTGTTTGTCAAATGTGACAGTAAAGTGAATGTCCTCAGGCTCTGGACATTTGAATTTGTAAGTGGCAGCAGATATTTATGGTTTTGCTAAAATGGAGTGATCAGCAGATTAATTGATAATGAATTGTCAGTTGAATGACATTGCATTGTGTGTGTCAGATCACACAGCTCTGTGTGTAACGGATAGTGTTGACAGACACTGATAAAACCTGATCACTGCAGGTTTTCTGAACAACAAACATACGGTGGCATTTGTTGTCTCGCTGGTTTTAGATGACTTTCATTTGCCACATCCAGTCCTGGTGTTTGAAGTGTGAGAGACACCTGCCACTGTGGAAACTGCAGCTTTCTTACCCATCTACAACCTGACATAACACGCGGAGCGCACACTTGTGTCCTGATTACAATTGATAAACAGCTTATCCTGGTTTCAAAAACCTGGATAAGATCTTATCCCCGGCTGAGGTGTGAAGTCAGGACACACCTGCTGGCACACGAGCACGGACCCGGACACGGTTCTGTTCGTGTGTGCAGGGACGGGGACCCAGGTTTTCATGTTCTGTGTAAACGTTATTTCCCAGTTATGATCAAAAACAGGATAAGTGCCAAAGCCAGGGTGCTATTGTTTATTTAACCTAGGTTGGTATGTGTTAAGTGCGTAATATTTATGACTACTATCCTGAGGAGACTTTTCCTTTACATCAGAGCCTTGACTGACGTTGCAGTTCAGTGTGAGAGCAGACGGCGCAGCGAGCGCGTGCATAATTTTTCCCGTATGTGTATGTGTTTAAATTTCACAAATAGCCCACTGTTCAGCTGTGGAAATTCATTTAGCCTTGTTTATTTCAGTTTCAGTTTTAGCCCGACTTTGGATTCAATTACTCTGGGCACAAGAAGGCACCACCACAAGTCATGTTGTTTTTTGGTTTTTGGTTCTATCCTGCCACACTGCTGTCACGGCGGCGCTTTTCCGCCCTGAAGACTTTGTCTCGCTCGCGTAAGACTGCGTTAGAGATATGGAGACGTGACCGAGGAATCAGGTTGTAGCTGAAATGCGGCTGTGTCTCGTATTGCCCCGCCATGACAGGAGAGGTACAGTCTGTTTTTACAGGACAACACAAACACTCTCCCATGACAGTCGACACATTTGGATCCATTCAGCTTCCCCTCAGAAGTGTTCTGTCACAGATGTGGCATCCCCGTTGTTTCCTTTTATGGTGCGTCTCCTTCTTCTTCTTCGTGAATTTTAAACTCACCGCTCCGTTTTGTTGGACGGCAGGTTCCAGTGTCGTTGTCGGTGATGACCCCACCAGCAGAGGCCCCCCAGCAGCAGATCCTCAGCCCTCAGCAGCTCCAAGCCCTGCTCCAGCAGCAGAAAGCACTCATGTTACACCAGGTAACGCACGCTTGCAGAAGTTGCACGTTTTGCACTTTTGTGCACAGTCAACGCTGGTTTTATTTTAACCTCGCCCGACACTTTTGCAGCAACAAATTCAAGAGGTCTTCAAGAATCAGCAAGAGCAGCTAAATCTGCAGCTGCTGCAACAGAAGAATGCTGGGATTGTTAGCCAAGAGGTAACACACATTCATTACATCCTTCGTTTGATCATGCCATGAATATTTGATCACTGTAGCAATATTTACTATGCAATGAGGATAATCAGGTCCTGTATTACTGTAGGAACAAGTTCAGAAGTGCTAAAGGTTAATTGGTGCAAAACTAAAATGACTGTAATTATTATGATTAGGTACTCATGACGCACAGCCTGTAATATCCTCGATCAACATGTCTGCTCTCTGTGATGATGAGGAGAGAAGCGTGAAGCTGTACAATATCTAAAAAATAGCTACACTTCAGGGTGAAACTGTCGCAGTACAGACCTGGTTACGTAGAAGTGGTGGAAGGCGTCTAATGGTTTCCAGTGTCTTTACAAGCTACTGTGTGCAGCTTTTCCACTCAAAGTGCTCCGGGTTTATTCCTTTTAAGGTGCATCGCATGTTTAGAACCTGGATGTTACTTTGTCAGTGCACACACACACACACACACACACACACACACACACACACACACACACACACTGGAGACCTCATGGAGTTTAGTGCACGTACCAACAAATATGTTTGCTATTTTAAAAAACAAACAAATACACAGTACAGTTAACTCACACTAGTCATGTGCATGTATTGCGTGATAGCATGGCATCTCAGCTGCCCCCCCGCTTTCTGAAATTCCCCATCCACTCGCAGTCAGTCAGTCAGTGTGCACTTACTGTTGGCAAATTTACTCAGATTCATGATACAAGTCAGAACTTGGTCGGGCACACAATGTGTTTTTGTCCAGTGGGCATTTTATGGAAAACCTTGGTTCTGATCTGATGTTTGCCCAACAGAGAAGATTATGATAAAAAAATTGTGAAACAGTGAGTTTGTTTTTCTTCTTTAAAGAGCTAACAACATTTGCTGATTGCATTACTATTGGAAGCGCAACTGATTGACAGCACCTGACCTTGTGGTTGTGTGGTGAGAGTACCTCTTCCTATAGGCCCTCGCTCAAATTAGGGCTTTTGTGTGTGTGTGTGTGTGTGTGTCACATTCTCAAGCCTACAAACTTGTCTAGTGTGATGTCTACTGGACCCATACGTTGTGTGTGAATTTGCAAACCGATGTTGGGCCTCTCTTCCTGCCACAGCTCACGGCTCAGCAGATTGCCATCCAGCAGCAGCTCCTTCAGATGCAGCAGCAGCATCTGCTCAACCTGCAGAGGCAAGGCCTGCTGTCCGTCCTCCCCACCAGCCCCACCACAGCCGCAGGTACGCCGTCTTAAAAGCAGTGGCTTCTTAGGCATTCTGACATTTGTTGTTGTTCACGAGCGTCCGGTCTTCTATGTGGGCCAGTGTTTTTGAGTAAACACCGCAAATGCGGATGTGCAGTTTCAGGCTGTGAGAATGGTAGCATGCTGTCTGCCGGCGGAGACACCAGAGAGTCTTCCAGTCACCAGTCTGCCACCAACGGTCATCACTCTCTCCAGAAGAGGAAAGAAAGGTGCTTCACCACAGGAAATAACACAAAACATTTATTTTCCCTTTCATTTGACCAAAAAAGTATCCTCCCCTGTCCCAGTTGATTTGTGTTTGAGCTTGAGCAGTGCAAGCATGTCGAGTCTGAGATGCATGATTCATGGCTGACTGTTGCGTGTGTTGCAGTGGGTCCGTGGAGGAAAACACACAAAATAGCCATCCTCTGTATGGGAACGGCATGTGTAAATGGCCTGGCTGTGAGACCGTCTTTGGAGACTTTCAGGCTTTTCTCAAGTGAGTGGTGCAAACTATGCACAGCGCTAAAGCCGGTGTACTGCTTATCCCATTTGTCAGGATGTGAGGCACGGATGTAGTAAATATATGTAAGAAAGAAATTATACATATGTTCTGCGTTTTCATTAGAGCTTAAAACGGTTATTAAAATGATAAACAGTTGCTTAAAAAAGTTATTTTCCCTTATTTATGTAGAATTCTTATTTTGTGCTTTCTTAAGTACTAAAATTATGGTAATGACTGTTTTTCAGGTTGAAATTAAATTATTCTTGAAGTCAATTTTTTTTGTAGTACAGCCTTTTTCTTAAATTTATTGCATTTACTGCAGCTGTTGCTTGCACAACAAATGGTTTCCCAAAAGCAAACTGTGATTCTGAACTGTTTGTCTGCAGACATTTGAACAGTGAACACATACTGGATGACAAGAGCACAGCCCAGTGTCGTGTGCAGATGCAAGTGGTTCAGCAGCTGGAACTGCAGGTATGCATTTGTCTTTTTTGAACTTGAAAATTATTTTTCATTTATTAGCAGCAGTTAACTTTTACAGATATACCTCAGGCGTTGCCGGTACAGCGATGAACCCAGTCTTTTTCTTATCACTGCCGAAATGGAGCTTTCTAAAAATGCTCAAATGAATGTGTAAGTGTTTGCAGCAGCGGTGCGTTTTCACACCAGCCCCAGATACAGAAGCGATGCCTTCAGATAATTAAACTTCTCGGCATGCCAGAGAAGAAGTTGTTTCCCACACCGAATGTCATTTCATCACTAAAACACGAGCCACGAATTCGCCAACTTCTATTTCTGTCCTCTCATCTGTCGCAGCTGAAGAAGGACAAAGAACGGCTGCAAGCGATGATGGCTCACCTCAAGTCCTCTGAACCCAAACCCGCAGCACAGCCTGTAAGTACCTGCCACGACTGTTTGCTTCAATTAAAATAAATATTGTTTTGCTTGTAGTCAAAAGTGACGTTTTCCTGACGTAAGGGCTTTTTGTTGTTTTTATTTTTTTCCAGGTGAATCTGGTGTCTAATGCATCCTTCTCCCAGGCAACATTGCCCAAAGCCCCCCCTCCTATGAGCCTGTCTCAAAGCGCCACGGCACCGTCCACGCCCCTGACGCCGCTCTCTGAATCCCCTTCGGTCCTCACTCCCAATAGCATGTTCACTGGCACCCCCGTACGGAGGCGGTACAGCCGCTCTGTGAGCCAAGGTAACGGTGAGATCACAAACTCCCATAAAAGACTTGACTGTTTTATTGCCGATTCGAGTCGAAGCATGCTTCTGCTAAGATACACACAAACATTCTTTCATGGGGACTCAAAGACAGATTCAATTTTGATCTAATTAGACTTTAGAATGATATTATTCATTGAGTATTAGTTTTTTGCTTCCACTCCATGTATACACGTGTGTACAAATAATGCTTGTAAATGTCTTTCCACAGATATAATCGATAATAAAGAGTTCTACTTGAGCACAGAAGTTCGACCTCCATTTACTTATGCCTCTCTCATAAGACAGGTAAAGGAACTTTCCTCATGCAACACAGTCACGGCTATACAAATTCACATTTTTTCCAGCGCTGAGCTTCGACAGCAGATCCACATCTTTTCCCATAAATCACACTCACTCTTCGTCTCTTTCAGGCGATATTTGAGTCACCCCGCAACCAGCTGACATTAAATGAAATCTACAACTGGTTCACAAGAAACTTCGCATATTTCAGGCGCAATGCTGCCACTTGGAAGGTACTGAGTCAGTCCCGTTAATTGTTATTATCTAGTAGAATAAGATACAGGAGAAGTTTCTTGGAAACACTTGCTTGTATCTACATTTAGTTTTCATGTAAGCAGATGAGCTCAACTTCAGTCCTTCAGGTGTCTGCAGCTCCTACTTGAATTCTTTTCTTTCAACCTTCTTCTAGAATGCGGTCAGACATAACCTCAGCCTCCATAAATGCTTCGTCCGTCTGGAGAACGTGAAGGGAGCCGTGTGGACGGTAGATGAGATTGAGTTCCACAGAAGAAGGCCTCAGAAGACGGCTGGTAACGGGTGCGTGCGTCTCAGTCCTTCTGGCAAGAACCCGTGTGTTATCACGTAGAAGTCACATGCTCGACAGTATTTGACCTTGTCGCTCCAAACTCCCAAGTAAACATGATATTTGCTGTAAGCAAGTCCTTGATCTTCAAAGGCTGGAAGTGTGCTGTCAACTGTGGCTCCAAACTCCTCACTTTCATACCTGGGACCACAGGATGTGCTGTACATTAGTTACTGACAGTTCAGAGCCCTTTGAGGCTGGTTTACCTGTCACTTACTCCTGCTATATCATTGTGGAGCAGCTAGTCTTCAGTGATAACAATGTCGCAATAATACCAGACCCAAAGTATGATGGGGTTGGAGTTATACACGAAATAAAATATAACTGGCTGATATTTTTGTTTACCAACAGATCTCTGCTGAAAAACTGTCAGAGCCGTCACAGCTTAGCTGGGTCTGCTGCTCAGGTAAGAGACTAATATAATCTTTATAAAGTGAGGCTGTTGCAGTGGGTAGACTCAGCCCCTTCTCCAGCTCCATGTGATGTTATTTTCTTTTTTCCAGAGTGGTGGTCTCGACAGCAACAACTGTTTCTACAGCCCGGCTCTATGGGCAGCATCCCGCTGCACTCGCTGCCTCACATGCTCCAAGAGCAGATGAACGGGGCCCTCGGGAACGGATCTGGATACCAAAGTGACAGCAGCGCGACGCAATCCCCTCCACAAGCGTTGTAAGCGCGCTCCCTGACCTCTTCGGTGATTTTGACTCAAGTCGCGATCGTGAATCCTGATTTACACGTTTCTTTTTTCCCACTTGATCAAACTAGCATTAAAGAGGAGCAGGAGGATGAGGAGATATGTGAAAATTATCCCTACGAATCTCCGGAGAGCACAGACGAGCACGGTCACAGCCCGGAGATGAACCAAGACGAGGACAACGGCAGCCCGGAGAGGCACAACCTTCACCTGGACCGCGTGCCTTCGCTCTGACCGTGAGGTCCAGCTTCTCCGCTGCGAGGCCGCCTCACTCACAGCCCGTGTGACTCTGTATTCCAAAAGCAGCAGCTTCATCTACATAACCAAACCACTCTGATCTTGGGGAAATTGAGGGTTTTTTTGTATTTATCGGCCTTTCTTTGTTTTTTTTCTTCTTCTCGATTCTTTCTGTGCAGTAGTGATATCGCAAAAACACATTTGTGAAACTGTCTGTTCATGATTTTTCCCTTATTTTCTACGTACACAAAAGGACCACGGTGAGGAGAAAAGCCAAAAGAAAGGGAACACTGACCGTTAGCACTTCACAGTGAAACATTTCTCCCCTCTTCATAGCTACTTGATGCTATGTCAGGGGCCACGCTACCTGATTTTATTTTATTAGTCAAAATATATGTAAAACATTGTAGAGGAAATAAAGAAAAATGTTGCTTTAAAAATGAAAATGTTCACTGCCAACATGATCCGATATATTTGTATTTAAGCTATAATCAATTGATCAACACAATACGTAGCTTCTTTATACTTGTTGGGTTTTTTTTCACCCCTCCCATGAACATTGCTGAATTTTTGCTCTAACTGAGCTTGTAAGAGTAGATACTATAGATTTACCGTTATTGTAAACCAATGCATCTCTATGAATATTAAATTCTTCATGAAAAATGTGAACGCTCTACGTCTGCTTCTATCTATTTCTGCGATGGCCTCGGTGCTAAGCGTTGGTTGTGATGACATTACGGCTCCTCTTCCCTCAGTCACGGTAATGAACTCTTAATGGACGGTGATGGAGGGAAGCAGATGGTCTGGGTCTTTACATCCTGTGAATTTACCTGTGCACCATCTGCAGGTGTGCGCTGACTGAGACGAGATGCTAAATTGTGGTAAGATCATTGATTGAATGATCTTACCACAATTGTGTCAGTTCATTTCTTGCATGATTCATGTAGTTAAATCAGAAACGGGATGTTCCTGTAATTGTTTATTACGGGTTAAGTTATACTTGTAGTTGTTAGGCTAATACTGTTTATCAAGCAGTGCATGCTTTCTGTTCTCTCCACGTTGCCTTGCACAAGATGACAAGCCCCTTCAAAGCCTCTGGATTGTATAAAACTTGATAAACTCGGGCACTGTGTCTCTGGTTGAATGTTCAGTTTACTCCATGTCTGCCTTGAAAACTTGATGCAGTGCATGCCAAGTGTTAGCGGGGGAAAGTATACATTTTCCTCAGAAGCTATTCAACCCAGGGAATGAGACCCCCCCCCCCCAAAAAAAAAGCATGCTAATCAATACTCTCTCCTTGCATACATTTTATTGAGCAGGTCTCCTCTGTTACATGCTTCAAGTCTCAGCTCCCTCACACACGTCACATGAATGTTGTTCTGAATAATTCAAATTTGCAGATTTGAGCAAATAACTGAGTGTAACTGAGTGTAGAACCAACTGGCACCAGACAGGCTGGACACTGATCCCAGTTCCCATGGATGCCTGGGTGGCAGTCTCTGTGGGTTCTGACAAGCTGAAACACAGCAGCACTCACTTTTCATTTGATAGAGACATTGTTTAACTGTTCTGAGGTAAAACGATTGGGAGAAAACCCCTGAAACTGTAGAGCTGATCATTAACACTGTCTGAGGCTGTCTATGGTTAGAACTGCATTAAATGACACTTTCAGAGGGTTTAATTTCACACCAAGCAATTAGCAACCTTCTTTTGACCTTTTCTCCTTCTGCTCCCCCCCACCACCACCAAATGGGTGTGCAGCACCTCTGCTCGCCTCATCAACACATGGGCGAAGGCTGCTTTCTCTCACGCAAACACATCATGGCAGCCAGTGAAAGGGACCAGCAGGGAAAGAGCTGCTGCAATTACAGGCTGGAGCTGAGCTGTAATTTCTGTGGCTCCAGACATCTCCTCCAGCTGGCCGCGGAGGGACCGGAGGTGTGCTATCACTGAAACTTTCCCCTTCTGTCCTTTCCCTCTGAACAGAACCACCGACCCAATCTTCACCTGCTGAGCTGAGCAAACGCGGAGATGACCGGGCTTTTTGTACACAGGATGATGAGCAGATTGGATCCAGGTGTGGAGGATTGCCTGCAATCAGGATAGGTCACAGCACAGGAGGAGAAGAGAGGGGCTGTGTTTTTAAACAGTATCTTTTTTAAGGGGTCCTGGTAACAAATCAGAATGAATGGCATTTAAAATGATCAAATTCTTCTAAATAAACTTATGGTCAAGTCTATTTGTTCGTTAATTAGATAAAGTTATCCTTGTATAATTCTTTTTTTTTTTTAATAATAATAATAATAATAATAATAATAATAATAATAATAATATAGCAACAGTGATAGCTTTCTCATTTGTTGTTATGGCCACACTCACCACAGTCACCCCAATAAGCAAAGCAGTGTAGGCTTGAAGAGAGAACAGTCACATGTACTGTACGTATACAGGAACGTATGTTGATGCACGGTGACGTCCTCTCTGCTGACAACCTAATGTTTCCAGTGTTGCTCCACGAGGACAACGGAGACATATGACAGTCCAAGGACTGCAGGGAACATGCTGTCGAACAACAACTGCAGCCATTCACAGCAAACTAAATTTAATCTGGTCCAAGTAAAAAAAACCTGGATGAGACAAGCTGAGCAGCTGGCAGAGGGAAAGTTATCAGAGGCCATAATGTGAGTACTGAATGTATAGGGATCATGCCTTTAAATGATTGTTACTAGAATCCATTGTACGAAATGATCCTGTACTGTACTGTCCTGACAGTAGTGCCTTTATATGTTCAGTTGCATAATGGATTAATTTAATCTCGCTGTTACACAAGCATACAAAGCAGCATAATGTCATATAACCTTATTATTAAGCATCTCTCCTATTCATGAAATAAATTTGTATCTATATCTCCACATTCATTGTTTACACTGCATGTTCATTATACTGTATATATGCTCCCTGGTTAGGGATAACATAAATCATGCTTCATGGTGTGTGTGTGTGTGTGGGGGGGAATACCTTTCTATTTTAGGCTGAGGTTGCTGATGGGTGAAACATGTACAGCAGTGGTGGAAGAGGTATTCAGTTCCTGCACATAAAGGTGCAGATTTACTGTAGTATATGTTCAGAACATATACTGTAGTATATGGACCTCTGGACCTCAAGTCTTACTCTGAGTCATGGAATCCTGCACGGAAACCAAGCCGTGAGACTGAGAGATTTCACACTTTGAACTTCAGCTAATAACCTATTTCTTTTTCCTTTTTTTGCTTTATTATAAAGCTATGAGAACAAGTCAGAACATGGAGTTTCCTGGACAGTGATCAGCCCCATCATATTCACCTACAGGGTCATTCAGTGCCAAAACATATTGGATCCCAGAAATAACACGTTGCTCTGGGGTCATTTAAAGGATGAAGAGCTTAAAGGTGCCGTGGGTGACGGTTCCAGACCCGTGAAACGTTTTGTTGTCATCGATGAAACGGTCAATCATCTGTACGGCTCTCAGGTTGTTGAGTACTTTGAGGCCAGAGAAGTTGTGTACAAGATCCTCCCTCTGCCAACCACCGAAGAGAACAAGTGTATGGAGTTAGTGACCAAGATCCTGGAGGAGGTTCACGAGTTTGGTATTGACAGGCGCACTGAGCCAATCATAGCCATCGGTGGAGGGGTTTGTCTGGATGTGGTGGGTTTGGCAGCATCCCTCTATCGCCGGAGGACTCCGTACATCCGGGTGCCAACAACTTTGCTCTCATATGTTGACGCCAGCGTGGGGGCAAAAACAGGGGTCAACTTCGCCGGTGGGAAAAACAAGCTGGGAAGTTACGTCCCACCAGTGGCGACGTTCTTAGATCGCTTGTTTTTCCAAACTCTCCCACCACGTCAGCTCTCCAACGGGATGGCAGAGATGTTAAAGGTGTCCGTCACTGCATGATCATTGATCACGAGAGTGATTTGTTCCTGATGGCCTTGCATGTGGTAGCCCCTGAAGAACCACGCGTGCATAGTCTGGCACGTGCTGCCAACCAGACAGGACGGCAGACATGCTATTCTTGCTGTTTGGAAAATGAATGTTGTTCATAAATGAAACTCATGTGATTTTGGTTCTTTTGTTCTGTTGAATATTGATTAGTTAGGATCATGTGCACAAGTTAATAATTTGTGTGCGCAAGCTGTTATCTTCTTCATGCGTGTTTAAAAAAATACCTTTCAGGACTTCAGGAACCTCAGGAAGTTTCTGACAAACACCAGCAAGGAAGACTTTTCAAAACTGAGATTAATAAAATAAGATTTATATGAAATTATAGCAATTAAATGTATACTGGAATGTACAGCCTCTCTCCAACAAGTTTCTCTGTGATGTTCAAACTGTGCTGAGATGACCAATTCTTTGCAACAAAGTCTAAATCTAAATCCAGCAAATTGAATTAACATATTTCTAAGAACTTGTTTTCATCGACTTTGAACTAACAATGACAAACTACCACTGTCTTGTCAAGACATCTAAAGTAATTTGCACGATCCCAAATGTGAATGAATCAAATGCAAACATAACATCTAACTTTAAATGAAGGAATCTCTGTCTCACTGCATGTGGTTTTAAATGTTATTAGGACACTGCAGTTTATAACAGTTTGTAATAAAGGATGTATACATATCTCCCCTTCCATTTTCCTCCATCTAACATTTAACTGTCCTGTTTTACCTTAGATGGCTTTGATGAAGCACCGCGGCCTGTTCGAGCTGCTGGAGGCTGAGGGCAAGGAGCTGCTGCACACCAGGCTGCAGTCATTTCAGAGCGACAACAGCTCTGAACATGAAGACAGTGCCACAGCATCGACCCGCATCGCCATAGAAACCATGCTGGAGGAACTGGCTCCCAACCTGTGGGAGGACGATTTGGACAGGCTGGTGGATTTTGGCCACCTCATTAGCCCCGAATTAGAAATGGTCAAGAAATATTTAGATTTTCATTTTTCTGTTTTTGAGATATAAGGCTCACAGAGAAGTGACAACTGATATTGCCTAGGTGGTGATACACCTTTCCATCTTTTCCGACTGCACAGAGAGTGTTGCCAGCATTGCTTCACGGGGAGGCGGTCAACATCGACATGTCCTTCATGGTGTACGTGGCCCACCAGAGGGGGCTGCTGACAGCGGACGAGAAGGGCCGCATCACCCGGTGCATGCTGGGCCTGGAGCTGCCTGTGTGGCACCCGGACTGCACACTGCAACTGGTGCAGAAATCTCTCAAAGAACGTCTGAAGCACTCTGCAGGCTCCCTGAGGATGCCTCTCCCTGGGGGCTGGGACAGGCTGGTAAAATAATAAGACTGTAAAACCTGTCTGTCAACAATCTTTTGCCTGTAGTAAATAGTACTATACTACAAACATTTTCTTCCTGATTTCACAGAAATCTTCCATGACATGATTGAGGATAGTGTCCTCTGCCAAGCCTACCAGACATGGACCGATGAGCTTGCTTCTTTTGGAAACAAATGAAAAGCTCAGCCATTATACAGTATGTTGAAATGCACCATCTGCTGGTTATAAATGCTGAGTAGTGGTGATGTGGAAGAAAAACACAGTGTTGACCAGCATTCAAATAAAACTTTTAATATTTCTCACAACATCGTTTCCACATTGAGTACCAATGAGTTTGAGTTCACTAATCTGAAACCAGTGCGTACAGTAATAATTGCTACATTCATCTCATATAAACCGTAACAACAAGAACAGTAGCAACATCAGCAGAGAACCCGTCTGTAAGAACCACAGGGAGGGATGGGTGAGAACAAGCACAGATCATAGTCTTAACTGCGCTAACATTAGCCGTTCACCCATAATGTGCCATAATAATTAACAGTCAGAAGATTCATTATGAGACATCTGTCACAGCGTGGCTTTTAATTAAGCTTAATTCTGACCAGTCACATTTCAGGGTTTAGATGATTTATCTTTTCCTTTGGGTGGGGGGTGGGGGGCTGATCTGGGTTCAGTCAGTGTCTGTGCCACTATTAAGGCTCAGTAATTGGGATAAGTTTGATCATAAGGGTCATTTTGAAATCCACTGACGCTGACCTATGATGACCAGATCTGAAACCAATGTCCACTTACTACCTTTCTCCAGAGCTTTCAGGGCATGGTGTTCATTAGAGTTGTGTTAATTAGCGTTTGCTCACCACATATGCTGCTACTATGTGACTGAGATCATGTGATGATCAAGATGCAACTGAAGCTCTGGAAAGAGCTACGAAGTGGATCACGAGTGAAGCTTTTTGTGTACCATTTCCTACTTCTGTTTTCAAGACATGAACTTACACAATGTACCCTCACCTGTTTGTACCTTATTTCTCGCCTGATTGCCATCATGCTGTAGGTATTGCTTTTTATCATGAAGGAGAAACACACTTAACGATGCATCAGCTGAGCTATATATAGCTATTCATATCTTTATATAAACTTACTGTACATTTAGTTTTGGCAGTGCATTTTGGCAGTCATCATGATGAACTAAATACATACTAGTCTTAAAACTTTTACAAATATTCAGAACAACTTTGGAAAACACTGTCTTCAGTGTAGAATTTGACCTTTAGAAAGATTAAACAAAATGCACCGCCAAAACATATGGAGCTTGAAAGTGTCCCATATTAAATAAAGAAGATATTATGAAGTAAATAATCATGAAGTATTAGACAAATCGAAATCACGACCTGGTGGTGATATATGAAAAGCTAAGAGACTGCCAAAGTTCTAACACTTCATCCTGAGGGTGATGAGACTGTCTGAACCAAATGTCATGGTAATCCATCCAGTGTCATTTCACCACGAGCCAATAATGTCGACCTGCTGGTGGCCCAAAAGGAAAAAGTCAGGGAATTACCAACTACATTGGGATTCATCACAGTCCATCCACCAACTGCTCACATATTTCAGTCGAGACTAAAGTGAAGGGCCGATCAACAAACTGATGTTGCCGTCCATGGGGACATGCCGCTAACACGTCAAAAAAAATGGACAACGAAACTGAATTTTCTTTTTAAATACAAAGTATTGCAACTGAATTACTATGAGTTGTTGTTTCATCATTCTTATTTTCATAGCATTGACACTTTTTTATTTCCAAACCTTTCATGACAGTGATAATATATGAAATAAAAACACGGACTTTTGAAAAAAAGGCACTTAAATTAACATTTTTTTACTGAAATAAAATAAAAATAAATAAATAAAACTCAGCTGCTATGAGAATAAGAATGATAAAATAACACACCACAATAAGCACTAATAATAACCTATAATTACTCTTTCAGAATGTAGTTGTTTAAGTGTATATTTTACTCTATTTACTTTTATGATAATTCATTTGACAATGCCTTTTTGGTTTTTTATTATATCCCATTTTGTACTGACTAAAAGGCACCTTCTTGCAGCTCTGTAACTCAGCACTCTTCAGGTTAATCCATGAAGCACCAAGCATCTATATGAACATCAACAAAATGTGGCACCACTTCTCCTACACCACCAGGGTAACAGAAATGACTGTAAGGCACTTAAATCAATTAAAAGGACAATCGCTTTGACACTGTTTGAAACTAACTCACATTGTCGAGACGTGATGCTGCTCCACAGGCACAACTTCAACCATTGCATAGTTGGAAAAAAAATGGAGGCTGTGCTGCGTACAGCAGGTAGTTATCAACAAAGGCATACTTATGCAATGTGCTACGACTGTTGAAAACAAACTGCTGAAATATACAACAACCATACACCATAAGGAATCTACAATCTCATACAATATCCTGTATGCATTTGTAAAGCCGAATACGATAGTTAGTTAATGCTTAGATACAAAAAAGGCAAACAAACCACGTTTCAATTTACAGAGGTCATTCCAGTGTTTGACAACGTCATGCTTTTCATACAAAATCCCAAAGCAGTCTCCTTTTACTCCATGGCAATATAAATGTCCACATAATGGAAAATAAACACCGTCTTGAATGAGAAATGTCACTGCAGTAATGTAAAAAAAGTAATAATTTAGGAAATGGATGGACAATTATGAAAACAGAGTATGTGCATCAACGTGTTTTTACGTATTACAATACGCTGTGTGCTTAAATTGTTTTACCAGCTCTGTTCGTCTGATCAGCTACGAAATGAGAACACAGTAAAAAGTGAACTGATTCACCTTTCATGCATCAATCACACAACTGATTTCTAGAAAGTGAATCAGCTTCTTGTGCTTGTATCAGGACTATTGATTTGGACTCGAGTTAAGATTCTACTGGCTTTCAGATTTTCCGTTACAAAAAAATGTTTGAAGTTAGTGTTTGATTCATTGTTTAAATATTTCAGTGGCGTTTGCAGCGAGGAATGTATTGGTAATATATCTGGTACACACTGCTGGATCAATCAGCACTGGGTGTTGATATATGTTTGGTGAAGCATGTAGAGGGAAACTTTGTTTACACTGTTGCTCGATTGTTGTGCAGCATCTTGACATTATGACACTGAATTAAAGACTAAAATGAGGACTTACTGATGCTGATTTTGTTCATTTTAATGATCTAGGAGATGTTTTAGCTTAGGATTGTTTTTAATGTGCTTTTATTTATTTTCTCCGGCTCTTTTAAAAGCCTCGTTATAAATTAATCTTTAAGGAGAATGTTTACATAAAGTCCTGTTTGCATAGATACATAAATAAGATCAAATCTACAAAATGATTAATATTTTTCAAGGAAGAAATTTCAACTGGAAGACTGACAAAGACTCAGCTAACAGCCAAAACATGTGCATAGCAGTACGACATCGATGTATACACATCTTAATAAGGCATTGGCACATTCAAGTTCAATCTAAGACACAAGGAGTGTAAAGCACTATAGTAATAAATAGACTTTTATCTTCTTCTTCTATTATTGCTAGTGATTTAAAAAGCAGTGTTCATCTCACCACAAAATATCTACATTTCTGACCGTGATTTATAACTTCCCTAGATTCTTTGGAATCAGTAGAAATAAACATAATCTAGCCTCTATCCAAAGATAAATGCATATATTTTTTAAAATATAAAAACTTCTATTTTGTAACTCATTGTCATCAAAGTATTGATTAAAGCAAACATACTTTAAAATCAGTCCTTAAAATTAAGGTTGAGGGCTTGAAAAGACAAAGATATCACAAAAAAACTAACAATAACAACAAAAAATGATGAGTGGAAGAGATTCAGTACATGTAAACACGGGTGGGGAAGGAAAAAAAACACAACAAACAAACGACACAAAGAGGAGAAAGCTTCTCCGGCAGCTGAGAGCAAGTTAGCAACTGACGTGCAGCAGGGCGGAGGGGTTGGAGATGCAGGTGAGGCAACTTCCAGTAGGGGGTGCTAACAGCCCTGCTCATTCTCATCCATGCTTACACTGCTCTTGCGGCTGCTGTCCTTTGAGGTGTCCGGGGAGACGGACGAGAGCAAAGGGTCCCCCCCTCTGACCGGCGATAAGGTGTCTTCCATGAGGATGTCGTTGAGCTTGGAGCTCGGCTTGCCGTGAATGCCGTAGTGGCCCTCGGGGAAGTTGACGTGTCCTTCGTTCACCTCCAGGTTTCCGGGGGGTTCGGGGGTGCAGGCTGGGTGGTGTTGGTGATGGGGGTGGAACGTGTACAGGTCCTGGTGACAGTCCTCCAAGGCGGGCTCCTGCTTGATGGTCCGGGCCGCATGATCGGCAGAGCAGAGCGCTGAGGACGCGATGGCCAGCCCGTGAGCCCGAGCCTGCATCTCGAGCTCCTGCAAACCAAACAGTCAAACAGACAGACTGGTTAGTTTGTGAGAGGACGGTCTGTCGCCATCCTCTGCTCTTGGGTCAGGATGACACGAGTCTCAGATTGACATGCTCTGTTGCTGAACTCATGGAATTCTCATCCAGGGTTTTTCTTTAGTAAAGCAGTAAGCAGAGATGGAAAACACTGGTGACATTTTGGTCCAGAGTTACAGCCAAGAATGTCCACGACTGAGCGAGCTGAGTTTGTAATCAAGTTACACTATTGGTTACAACAGAGTAATGTGTGACTACACCACTGGTCGGCCAGCCAAGTTTTGGGAGTTTCCCCACTGGCTGCTGCGCTTTCAAAACCAATTGGTGTGAACGATTTCGGACCCTTTAGCGACTTCAAAAAAACCAAAAGACCTTGTGACAAATGTAGCGACTCCAGAGGTGGTAGAGGTAGACCTTTTCGATCTCGCCCTGTGAACACAAATGTTCAAATCAGTTGAACCGGACATGAACATGTACCTTGCCAGCACCCTCAAAACGGAGTCAGTTTACTGAGACAATGCGAGAGCATAAAGAGATGTGGAACTAGCTGACACGAGGCAAAATGCTAACACGTTGCAAGGACGTGGTGCGGTTCCACAACAGTTTTCAGCCACAGCCTCAGTTTCACACGTGGACCATTCACGGTTCAGCCATATGCAAGGCTTTCAACTTCGACTGATTGAACATTTCATACTTGTAAAAACTCATAAGGTTCTTCTTTTCCCCACTGACAATGCAACATGCTGTTCTAATTAATTATGGCATAACAGATACACAATGTGACCAATCAATCATTGTCTGCTGAGCTGAGTCACACTGATCCTTGTGATGAATCAGTTACAGGATCATGGACTGAACAGCCAGCTTCCTCCTTAAATACATCACCCTTCGTGCACACGACACATACTGTAGTTTTCCTTTTAATTTAATCATTAGTTCATAATAATAGCAAATGGCATGGCTGCGACAGGGCTCTGATTCTGTGGCTCAATCACTCGCCTTCATGAAAGCGTGTTTACCTGTATCCTCAACATCAGATGTCGGTTGGCATGCTCAAGCTTCTTCTGGCGATTCTCCAGCTCCTTCGCCCTCTGCTGCTCCCGCTGCAGCTTCCTGATGTAGTCCACTGACGCCTTCAGGATCGTACCTTTGTTCCAGCGCATGTCCCTGAAAAATCACAGAGAGCCCATGCTGTTTATTTTGGAAACGAGAGCTCCTTTTAAACAAAGATCCCAGTATATTACCGTTAAGAGGAGCCCTCATTATGCTGGCTTTGCTTGTTTACTCAGAACCAAACAGAGCTGGCACAATGCTGCCCCAGGTAATGGTTTTAGAGCGAGTATGCTGGCACGACATGTAACACAGCATCGCTCTGCGTCTGTCTTGCCATGACGGCTCTTTCTTTTACTCCAGACATCAATCTGGCCCCAAACAACCCCCACCCCCCCACCCCAGGTCACGAAGGTGACCAGCAGTTACAGTAGTTAGTATTTCTGTACATCACTGAAAGCTGCATCAGAAATGTATGCATGCAGAGGGGTCTGTGAACCCAAGCAGTCATAAGGATGACCCGAAGGTCTTAGAATAATTGAGGACAGTCATGGATGAAAATCAGTCTTTACTGGACTAAAAGGGAAAAAACCTTGTTACTGTGGGGTGGATGAGGTGAGGCGTTACTGTGCTGGATAAAAAAAAAGATTTGCAATGGTCAGAAGCCTTAATGAATTTTAATTTGAAGAAATTATTTAATATTGGTATTGGAAGTCTCTAATGGTAAAAAGCACAAGTAGCATTTTGTCCTTTTCACAATGTATCATTGTTTTAAGCCATGGCCATTTGTAAATTTGTTTGTAGTTTGTCTGTAGGTCCGACTATGGGGTCACAACAAAAGGGGGGTGCTGGGATATTCCCAGAGCCACATGCTAGGTCAAAGGAGGAAGAGAAGAGTGAACTTAAAGAACCTATCAATACATTTATACAATAAATATTGACACATGCATAATCTGAGCTAGAAAATAAAATTTTGCACTTTTGTTGATTTGACTTTTTAAGTAACAAAGGGTGCATTTTATTGTCAAACAATGCAACTTATTATGGTGTTAAACCCTTGGATGAGAAATAAAGGAAGTGTCTGCAACAGATAACTTACGGGTCATTGGATTTTGGAATTAAAGTTCCCAACTCCTTGATTCGATCATTGATGTTAAACCGTCGCCTTCTCTCAACTGAATAACAGAAACAAATCCATGGTTAGTGGATGAAATAGCATTTGAGAGGTTTTTTCAAATTGTTAATGTAATACATAATCAACAGCTATCAATGTGCAATTAAAACTCACTCAGATTATGGTTATCCTTCTTCTGCCTTTCCTTAGCCAGAGCTCTTACTTCAGCTTCTGGGAAAAACACATTTTGATTGAGCAATAACAGAAGATGTGCGGCAGCCATATGTCTACATTTTGAAGCAAATTAGCCGCACGTACCCACAGGGAACCCTTCAGGCCTTTGATAGTTGTCAAATTTGCCACAGGATCCAGGTTTATCCAGCATATGCATGATGGCCGGGGATTGTGAAACTATGTGATAAATGATGTTGTTTTCAATATCACAATGTACAGAGTAGATGCAAGTACACTTGAATAAAAAGACATGCCAGTTATGTACAGTGAACATCCCCACAAAGAGAAAGATTACGGCAATCGGACTGATAGTACGCTAAGGGCTGCACAAAGGCCTGGAGAGTACGACGTGTATTGTTAGAGCCTTCATGGTTTCCATGCAGCAGGGAAGCTGAATGGATGTTAATTTTCACAGCTCCCAGGTCTTTAAACATCGGATTGATTTGTGTTGATGACAAAAGCCAGGCATTTCAGTGAGAAGGTGGCGCTCACCAGAGTATTCCCTTTTTATGTTTGGCAGGTTGGCAGGGCAGGAGTTGCTGATGGGCAGACCTTGCTGGGACATTCCCTGATTACCATACATGTCCATGAGGTTAGCAGGCACGGGGATCTGAGGAGACACCGCAAAGACATTAAACTAGGATCACCAACCCCCCCTCTGTAGACGCTAAATGGCATCACAGGATGAGCATTATTGGAAGCACGGTGTCATAGATCAGGCCTTTCATACAGTGGGAAAGGTTTAACAGATGTTATATCGAGCAAATACGCGTCATTTCATGGTTATAGTTCAACATATTGGGACGAGAGTTACATGAGATCAATGCTACTGTTTTATCTGACTGGTAAATGTAAAGCTTTAGCTTAGCTTAGCACAAAGACTAGTAACCAAGGGAAAAGCCTTGCCAAACAAAATCTGCACTTCTAAAGCTTATTAATTAACACAATATATCTTGTACTGTATCTTAATCTGCACATCAAACAATGTGCAGGAGGACATAAGGTCTTAAGGAGGCTAGCATGCGCTACTTCTTGGCCAGGTGGAGTGATGTCCTCAAGTCTGCTGCGAGTTTGACTCCAGTAAACATTCCCCAGAAAAGACTCAAAATAACTGCTTACTAATGCAAATCACAAGGCTGAGATGTTACGGTTTGTTAAGTATCATAGAATATCCATAGTATCATAGAACCCCACGACACACCACATCAAATACCCTCAGTGGTGTGTGTTGAAGATATTACAAACAAACATGCACACACACACACACACACACACACACACACACATTCGCCATCTGAAGTCCAGGGTCCATCAGGCCGAGGATGTCATCACTGTAACTGGACTCCAGACTAATAATGTCGTCAATGACATCATCCATCTAAGACAAGAAAACACACATGGCAAATGAGAGATAGGTATGATAAATTGTGTGTAAATAAAAAAATGAGAAAATGACAAAAAGGCATATTCCTTTTGTCACCGTGAGACAAAGTCTGGATTAAACCGGTCACCTCTTTCTCGCAGTTAGAGTTCAGGGTCAGTAAGGCCATAGGGCTGTTGGGGGCACTGTTGCCCGGCCCTGGCGGCATGCCCCCGTGGTCAGAGGTCTGGTTGGGGCAGGGCAAGCTCAATGCCTGAGAGCCAAGCTTCCCCAGGTACTGCTTCACCTGCTGCTGCTGGGAGCGCTGGATGTGGTATTTAGTTGGGTTCTCCAGGTGTGTCTGGACCTGGTGATGAGAGAGGAGAGGTGCGTTAGAAAATACAAAATGAAAAAATGATTAAAACATGCGTCTGGGGAGAAAACTCTAATGGATGGTTCCAGGCAGCTCATTACAAATGCTGTTTGATGAGAAGTAAATCATATAAATATACACCTTGGTCATTCTGACAAATGAAATATACCTCAAAGCTTTGCCTCAGTCTACTATTTCACAGCACTGACTCTAATATTAAATATGACACCGATTTCAAACCCTAAGATGCATTATGCATTTTTCTTCTAAGATGCTGTCAAGGGCTGATATCTCAAAGAGACTCAGAAGTAAACATTTTCCACATATTTCTCTTTCCGCTCGGCTGCGTTCAGCGTCCACATATTTCCAGCCACAGAAAATTACATGAACACCCGTCTCCGTGCTCCCCGGTTGTGGATAAATTCGATTTCTGTGGATCATTAATCCCCCGCACAGGATTAATGATGTAGAAAAGCTACTGCAGGCAAATAAACAAACTTCAGAGACAGTTTTTGTCAAGGTTGAAACACGTTTTAAATGGGGCAGAGCTTCCAGCTCGCATATCTCTTTAAAAAAGCCTTCCTGTATTTTGCCTGTATTTTTTGATGCAAGCCATTTCCTGATTTACAAACACACTATAGATTGTTAATCAGTAAATATAGTTACAATATACATGTGTCATCATTTTACACAATGTACTGGTAACAGTAAATTTGGTAGAATTTAGCCATGTTAGGTTATTTTCCCATGTAAGCTGGTGATTAGCAAAATACATTTTCTCCAAAAATGATGAGATTAATTCGAAACATACCTGATAAAGCTGATATCCAACCATCTCATACATTATTTTGAGTAAAGTGATCCGTTGATTTTTTTTTTTTTTTTTTAAGTCAACTTCTGTCTAAACTAAGAAATGCAACAGCTGCTTCTTTCTTGCTTGCAGCAGAAGACTAAGCTTGCCAGTCTGCGGACAGACACATCCAGCTCATCTTTTAAAAGGCAGGAAAAGTCATTAGTTATGCATGTCAGGGAATCTCAGTACATCACAATGAGCCTATTCAAATTTGTGTTGGTTTATGTAAAATCTGAATTTATTCCTTTATGGCGTATCACTTGATGTAAGGATGTGGTTCTTACAGTTGGCGCCTTTGTTTTCAGAAGGCCACCTCTTTATTGAAACTTGCCCGGGGCTGTTACTTAGCCCCATCCACTTTTTTTAAAATCCTGAGGATGCTTGGCACGTGTTCCTAGTTCAACACAGCACAAAGAATAAAGTCTGCCACATCTTTGTTCGTCTGTTCGCTTCTCCTCGTGTCTCTAAATGACATTTGTAATCAGCAACAGCAGGCGTGCTGTGTTTCAAAACCAATGAATAACAGTCCTGGCCACTTCATTTCTTTGAACCAACGTGTTTGTTCTGCTCGAGCCCGGAGGATTTGGGTTCATTAACGGAGCGGAGGAGGTCAAAGATTCTCGATGAACCCTGAGCTACATCTGACATTTCCTCTGCTTCTGTGAAAACTCCTTCAGTGCTCACACTACACTTGACTGTTGGTATTGTGTGGTTATCGAATGGATGTTGAACAAATTTACTGACTCTGACAGTAACTTATGTTTCATGTCACATGGAGCACAGGAAAAAGAAAAGAAAAGCTTTATCCTCTGTGTTGATGACAACATACCCTGACTGCAGGCAAGTTTCCAATCATGCAATGGAACATAGGAATTTTATTACTGGTATTATAAATAAATTAAATGTGTTTTCTTTACAAAGTTAACTGTACATTGGTGACCCACTTTATTATCTGTGTTCTTACTGTATATTGCCTAATAAGTAGCCTTATATATGCAAACAGTAGTAGTAGTAGTAATAGTAGTAGTAGGTACACCTGTACCGTCTAATGTAATCCATTAAACTGCCATAAAGTCTACTTGTATAATGCTTGTAATGTTCATTTTTTAACAGTGTCAAAGACATGTTGATTCAGTTACAGCGCTGACGTCTTGGTCAGTGATGTGTGATACTGAACCACATTATACTCACAGGCATTTCTAATGCTCTGCTCGCCATTCATATGGAAATCAAGAGGACAGAAAATTAGAAACATTTTAGACATCTTCATAACCTTCATAAAGCTACAATACAGAACTGATTTGGGCTGCATTACAGCACTGTGCAGGTGTACCTAATAAAGTGGCTACTTACTGTATATTAAAACCATCAGGTAAGGTTATCAGACCACTTGTCTCTTTTGACTGAAGCAGAACAGAAACCCTTTCAGAGACGCCCAAATACAATATCATTGTTCCGCAGGGGGACACTCATGTGAGGGACATTAACATATGAAATCACCTTGGGCTATAAATCTTCATTACAAGCTTGTGGAGCCAACACCACTGAGGGGGGGGCAGCACATCAGTGACTCATTAAGAACTGTACTGTGCTTTGGGCTAAATTGCAAGAGATTGAGGTTCATTAGCGGCGGTCACTAATTGAATCCTTTAATTTGTGCTCATTACTTTTCTGTTAAAAAATACAAAACTTTATCTTGGGGATCCTGATTGCCTCAACGCTGCAACACTTTCTTTCCCACCCACCGTGCAGATTACTGAGCGAGCTGTTGGAGCTGGATTTGTGGAAAAAGAGCAGCCAGTGCTGGTCAAGCAACTTTTGGTCTTTATCCTGTTCTGAGTGTCTGAAGGTCGAGTTTACAGCTGCAAAAAAACATGTGGACAAGCTTTGTACAGAGGTACTGTATATATGAAGTGATTTTTTTATCCATCATTGCACATATTTCTGCTTTTTCACTCAGCTATTTTGAGGGTCATCTAATGTCCTGCCTCGTGATAATCTGGTGAGGTAATTGTTAGGTGTTAACTGATGAATTGGTAATAATCATGACATGCTATACACAAATCTTTTGTTTTGTCAAATACTGGTCAATTTTCTGTGAATGCCAGATGTTAAATCCCCCCAGCCAGCTCCGAGGCTCTGAAAATATAACACACAAACGCCTCCAGATAAAAGAAGATGACAGCTGACAGCAATAGGCTGATATTTAAGATTTCTGCTATTGAGTATATTTACTCAAGCACTGTACTTAAGTCTAATTATGAGGTACCTGTACTTTATTTGGCAATTCAACCTTCTGTTACTTTTTACTTTGACTCATTTTAGAGACACATTTCTGGTCCACTACATTTATCTTACAGCTTACTGTTCACTTTCTAGACAAGACAAAACATATGATGAGTTCATAAAACAAAATGCATTAAACCAGTTGTGAGCTGCTCCATCAAAGACCGAGCTCCCCTCTAACCTCCTCCTCAGATGGTTCCATTTAAATAAGGCCCAAAGATGCAAAACTCTCCAATACTTCATACAAAGGATCATGATAAATATTTAAAAAGATGAAAATGGTGTTAGGCATCAGACCTTTCATCTTTCCCTTCCCATTAACCATCTCATGATCGACCAGATTTATCTGGCGACCCTTTGGTTGGGCACCACCGGACTAAACCACCTCAATGTAGTTACAACGAGCTCAACCTTGACCTTGAAATACAAACCTTAAGAAGCGTCTACAAAAGAAAGAGAGTATCTGAAGCAAAGAAACCACCTCCCTCTCTAACCCTAACATGCTCCTCTCCTGATTTCATCTTGTGACCCCTTGGGTGGTCCCAGACCCCCAGGTCGGAAACGTGAACAGAAATATGCACAGTGAGTCCGTCTCTCTCCGTATGTCAAAGACAAACACTGTTTGTATACCTAGTATTACAGTGTGCACATATTTTGTGCTCAGTCGTCAAAAGCCCTGAATCCTCTGTATTATTCCCTCACTGCAGACATTCTGTTTAGAGCTGTAATGATTCTGAAATGAATCAGTAGATTCACTGATAATCAGCCATTGTTGAGGTAAATGATTAATTATGAAGAGTCCTTTTTAAAGCAAAAATCCATCCATATTCTTTCCTTTGATTGACATTTTTATTGAAGGCAGTGGTCAATCAATAGTAAATTACCTTAAATGATTCAGTGGACGCAGGAGACCCTGCGTTTACTTGCTGAAATCAGTTAGTTTTGGCTTTACATTAAGTGTCAGTGTTTTGTCCAACTTGTTTTTGTCCTCAGGGATTTCCTAAATTACCGCGCATAATTCAATGATCTCATTGCATCCCTGAGGGCCACAGACCTCAAGCTGGAACATCCTGACCTTGTCAATAAATACTGTAGCTATGGTCTTGATGAACTTGGGGTGGAACAGCATCTGTTGTTAAAATGAAAAAAAGGCTGCTTTTCATGGTGTCGGACGCACAAACGCAGACTGGACTTGTCAACACGGATTATAGACAGAGCTTAGAGCGGCGGCTTGAACTTTACTTTACCTAATTTCACTTAATGTACTCTCTCTGTGTACACTTTCCAAAATACACTGTTTGGAAATGTGACATCAACCGCTCGCTCAAAGCATCGGCAAACAAACCATCTTGTTGTTTATCAGCTCCATTTTAGCCATCAACAGCCCCGAGGGCCCGAGCAACATAACCCCCAAAACAGTCAGGGCACTCTGCAGAAAGACGCACAAAGCGCCCAGCTGTACTTGAGGGAGGATGCTGGTTGAGAGCAGAGCGACAAACGCTGATTTGTATTTCTCTTTTTCCACTTGTGTGCTTTGGGCATTCCATGATGGTCCTACCAGGATACATTAACAGGAATGCCCCCATTCGCTACGCAGACGAGAAGAATAGGCCACTTTGTCTCCCAGTTAAGCTGTTAACGTGCACTGGGGAACAACAACTGTGATGCTAATGCGAGCCGCTACGGTGCATCAGAGCAACATGTGCCCTCCCCACGTCTGACGTATTGTCAAGCTATTGCGCAAAACCTCGGTAAATTACCAACGTAAAAAACCCTGTGCCTTTTAAAAGATAAATGTTGCGTAACAATCAGCATGAATCGTTAGAACCACAGGTTATGACAGTGTAGTGTGCATTTATCTACGCTTGACATAACTCAATTACTTAATTTACTTAAAAATGATTAAGTAATATTGGCCAATGTTGACAGGCATGCCATTTTTACTAGTTTATTCTTACTTCATCTCTACTGTCAATAATGTATTTTTATATGTATGCCTCTAGCAGTAGTGTGTTTTTATGTGTGTTTTTATACTTTCATATATTTTTATGTCTATATAAGCCAAGGGAAAAACAACTTGGCAATAAACCGGATTCTCACTGTTACAGCAGCACAAGTACAAACTCCAAATTACACAAAATCTGACCAAATGTAAAGTGTAATCCCGTGTATGAGATAAACAGCTACAAGTTAGATACCTTGTTGAATTAATCAACAAATCCAAGCTGAAATGAAATACCCGTGTGGCTTCTTCGTGTACTCTGTGATGCGTACTGGTCACGCTGACTGCATAATCAAAAAAAAAAAAAAAAAAAAAGTACATTTTGTACAGTGTTGATGAGTACTTTGTTCTTTTCATGGCACAATAAATCCTTTGAGAGAAAAAAAACCTAGAAATCATTTTTTTTAACCCTTTTAGGAAGTTATCCTACATAAATTTCAAAGCAGAGTTTTTTTTTTCTCTTAAATATGCCATGGAATGAAAGCAGTGGGGGCTAATTACAAGCATTCTTCACTGAATTAGTGTTCGGTGTGTGGTAAGGCTGTGCTCGCCTTTGTCTTGATCCCTAAACTGATCCTTTACTTATTCTCCAGAAGGTCAGAGGTCACTTGGTTAATTAAGGGCCCAATCAGTCTTTAGATAAACTCATCTGAGCTTAATGTTTGCACTTTTTGAGGTCCAGCAGCTCTGCCTGGTACCCCTGAGCTTCGTGTGGACCCTGCTAATCTACCCACAGACAGGGGAGCAGGTTAACCCAGCTCAACAGCGCCAAGCTGGAACGGACCTTTTCATTCGACGACTTCAGTCAATGAAGAATGTCTGTAAGCTCTCACCAAAGCGGAGAAATTACTCTAACTTGATGTATTGTACACAGGCCGAGGGTTCAGGGTGGGGGCGTCCTAAACCTCTCAAAGAGCAGCAGATTATGGAGAGCGAGCAATGTTTATGCTGCGTGAGGAGAGCAGTGTTTTCAGTGGATATGCCGTATGTGTCCCTCACTGCTGGCCCATGCCACACACATCCTGGGTGATGAAAGTGTGGCTGAGCAAGTAACCATGAAATCTCTGAATGTGTTGTGAGTGGATTTAGTTCAACAAAGATTACTCAAGAGCTCACATCAGTGCTTTTTAGTTGCACAATTGGAACTTTGATGTTTTCTCATTTCGGTGGAGGAACCGAGATAAATTCATCTGAATAGCAGCTATATTTTCAATCTGAATGCAATATTTTGTCACAGTGATATCTGAGATACCATTTCTTGTTATGACCTCCATAGCAGCCACTATGAGGAGATGAGAAAAAAACCAGGGTTTTTGCACCCAAGAATTTAAAATGTGTAAATATTATGATCTTGAAAAAGTCAAAAGACGTCTGATCTCAGTCTTTCCCCAAAACAAACAAGCAAATCAATGACAAAATCAAAAGCTCACTTGGTGTTTCTGTTAGACAAAAAGGCAAAACTCTCAAAAACACAAAAAGTAAACAGATACAAACCAGAATATATGGATCAGCATGATAAACTCCACATACAGTACATCAACATCAGCTTCATAATAGTGTAAAAGCCACATTTCCCCCAAAAATGCAAACACAACTAAAATGGGAGCGACTCACTCAAATGTTTTGTCAGGCACACTTTCAAAAATCCTTAAAATCTTTGTACTGATCTTTCTACTTCTCTCTACACGTTTTTTTTTTTTTTACTGTAAATCACAGAATCGAAGGAAAATGTACCAGAATAAACAACAGACAAAACCACAAAACAGCCACAACACAGAAACTCTCAACTGCAGATGAGCGAACTCAGCTCAACGCATTTCTGCTGCTATTTCGTAAAGATGAGATGACAGCCGTCCTGAAGATGCACGCAGGGAGAAAAAGAGGAAAACTCACCAAAGTGCCTCGTTACAAACGCACCCTCGTACACAACGGTCTCTACTCCTACAGAAAATCTTAACAGTCTCCTCAGACTGCCGGGGAATCAAAGCTATGAAAAGATGTGAATGTAGCTGAGCAAATAGGATTAAAGATGGCTAAATCCAAATGGCTGGAAGCACAGCATGCATTAAAGAGGAATTCTCTCGGGAAAGATAATCCCCCATATACGCATTTTAACACACTTCACTCACTCCTGTGTTTTTTTACACACAGTCATAGTAAAACCACATTTGCCTGACTGTCCACACACACACGAGTCGATCAAACCTATAAATACTGCTCCGCCTGGACCGTTCAGTCTGCTGCAGTGACACATGCAACGTCTAATTTCAGTGCTGGAAACTTTATACATACGCTGTAATAATCCTGACATCCTGCTGATCATACATGCCGCCATACTCCCGCTTCTCGATTCCCTAATTACGAGCCGTAGCCCGTTGCTGCTTACCTTCAGCACCTCCATTGGTACCTGTGCGGCGGGCGGCACGCTGGCAGGCACGCTGACATTGATGGCGGGGGACTGGGACGTTGTGGTTTGTGGGTACTGGGAGGCCTGTTGCCTCTGCTGCTCCCGCCGCTCCTGCTCCTGAAGCTGCTCCCGCATCAGCTGTTGCCGCAGCAGGATGCGTGATGTCATGGCCGAGGAGCTCAGCGGGGGCTTGGAGGAGCCGAGCTGGTCCGATGGGCTGCTGCTGTGGGAAGGGTGGGGTGGGGTGGGGTGGGCGAGGAGACACCAGATGAATGAGCAGAGACACACAGAGTTGGGATGTCAACAAAGAGAGGGAAAGGTGAGGTGAAGATAGTGACAACAGAGCGAGGGTAGAGACGGGTCAGACGAGGAAAGAGAGGTCAAGCAAAAGAGAGGAGAGGGGAGGGCGATGAGCAGAAAAGGTAGAAGAAGAGGCAGATGGAAGAAAAGGTTGATATGATGAAAGGAAACTGGCTGAGAGGGTGACTGAGATGAAAAGGAAAGAACTGAACCGTCGAGTAGCCACAACTAGTCTATGGCAACTCATTTCAGTCATTATTTAAAGCCTCCATTCTCAAATATGATGATATCCTGCTTTTAGTTGTCCTTTAACGTTTAATATCATTAAAGGGGTTTTTGGACACACAACAAGAGCAAAGCAGCTGCTCTTTACACACACACACAAAGAAAAGAGGAACATTTTTTCATCAGAGACTTGCTTCAGTTTTCCCACTCTTAAATTTAGACGGCTTCTCCCCAGACAGAGCCCTGCGGTCCGAAAATAGAGAGGCTCTGCTGAAGCAGAAGTTGTCGGGGCGAAGCCTTTGTCGAGCGAGTGATCCTTTTTGATAAAGCGCTGCAAAACGTCTGGCCAATCCAGCTGTGCAGTAATCGCACTAATTAGCCAGCCGAGTCAAACACAGCTTCGGTCTGCAGAGTTTTCAGTGGGTGTTGAGCCCTCCACATACCATAATTCAACCCCCCGCCCCCAGCGCTGCATATAATCTCATTGTCTGATACCACACCCGCTGAACCCTGCACAAGAGCAAAATTAGAATGAAACCACATTTTCTGACCATTGTCTAATAAGGGAATACCCTAAACGTTTATTATGTAGAATTAATTTGAGACTATGCTGATTACTGATCCTGGATGAAATAATTACCGAGCAGATTTGATGACTGATGATTAAATTACAGCAGAACAAAGACATAGTTTTCCCCCTAAAGTACTGGATCTTTCAATCCGACAGCATTTTTTTGGGTGTGTGTGTGGGGGGTGTTCCTTTGTGCTTCATCCAGTACACAGCACCAGGTTTAGTGTTCATACGCATAATTCTTTGCCTGTGTGACTTTGTGCCACCGTGTTTCCTTTCATCCCACATATTTCAAACAAAAGTCACTGGATCTAATGCGAATACTTTTTCCCCCTAAGTTTTCATTTCCACTGCCAGAACTGAGTCCTTTGATTTTTCTTTTTTCTACTTCCTTTAATCTACTTCACTGTTTGAGTGTTTGATTTCATTTACTTTTCCTTTCTTCAGTTCAAAAAATATCATTGGATTTTGTTCTGTTGATCAGTCCAAAAAAAGGGAATCTGAAACTGTCAGGTTTTAATCGACTAATCAAGAAAATGGTTACAGATTTATTGATGATGAAGATAATCATTAGTTGCATCCCTAGCTGCACTCTGTCTCTCTCACTCACTCACACACACACACACACACACACACACACACACACGGTGGTAGCAGTTGAGGACAGTTACTCAATTTTGGTGGTATTTGTACTTTACTTGAGTATTTCCATTTTAAACTACTTTCTACTTCTCCTTCGCCAAAGTTCAGAGGAAAACATGTTTATATTTTACTGCACTGCATTTATCTGACAGCTGCAACATTTAAGTGACGCTTCTGTACAGTACAAGATTCTTTAAATCTGCTCCCCTCTTAGCTTTACATCACAAAGCACACATCGCTGACAGGCCACGCTCCTGAGACTCACAGTTGGAGCTTTAATTGCTCTGGCAAATGGCTCGTCATATCAGAACATCTTCGCACCCCTGCAGGCAAGCTGAGCGAAAAAAACACATTCGCCGTCACAACAACAACCTGAAGGTGCAGCAGCACTTCCAGGAATAAGAGACGATACACCTGTTTCTGTAGCAGAGTGTCATGAAGCGCACCTGCACACAGAGGGAGGTCCACCGTGCTGTGAAAGGACGCCAGCGAGGGAAGACAGAACATCTGATTTCCCACCAGCTCACAGAAATGCAGCATCCTCTGCAAAGCCAGAGCATGTGGCACGTTGTGTTTTTTCACGCCTGTACATGAAGCATTAATTTGCAGGTTAAAAGAAATCTGCAAAAATATATTGGCAGATACTGTTTTTCTGACATACACTGTGAACGAGATGCCGCATGGGGACATGTTACAATTACAGCATGAGCTTGTCAGTAAAGGAGACAGTGTTTCCAAACTAACTTAAAACTTTGAACAAAATCTTTTAAACAGAAGAAGAAGAAGACAACATAAGATATCTGTGTGGAGCTAACGTTTCCATTGGTATCAATAAAATGGCTCTATCTCTTTTAAAATTGAGGAATGTAAAGTGTTTACAGTGTCAACTGCATCAAAGGCTCTGCAGGACAGGAAATGAACCCACGTATGTTTCCACACGGTGGTTTATAGCTGAGCTATATTGAGAGTTGCAGCACCTCATGATTTTCTTTAATGCATTCCTGATTATCAGATTGACTTGTGTGTGTGTGCACAAAGCAAAGCTCACCCTCCCTCTCTCTCTGTTTCTTCCTCACTGTTCTGTTCTGTGGCTTTTAGCCAAAGAAACTACTGAAACGCATAAAAAGCTCATTGTCCTTTTTAATTTTTTCACTCGTGTGTGTGTGTGTGTGTGTGTGTGTGTTTGTGTGTGTGTGTGCGCGCGCACGCACACCTCCTCTCTTGTTTGTATCTCAAAAAAACAAAACAATGGCTTCAGTCTTTGAGAGCCCCACCCACCCAACTCATGATTCCTCTGAATCTGCTCACTACGCCGCTCCATCGTCCTCCGCCGCTCGCCAGAGCCGAGGCTTTGATGCCGGGTTTAGCGACTGAACGGGAGAATGAAGGAGCTCTGCATCCACAGAAGAAGCAATGGTAAGGAGCACAAATTCAGCCTGGAGCGACTTCAGGTCTGACCGGATTCAAAAGTCCACACCGGTACCCCTGCTGCAGCCTGGAGCGAGAGAGAGCGGCCTCTGACTCATCAGACCTGATGACCCCTTTAGTGACCATAGATCAGCTCTGCCTAATGGACAAGAATGATAGAAGAACAACCTCATCTGAAAACTAAGAGAAAACAACTTATTTAGTCTCAGTTTAGTCAGTTTCTGCTAAAAATAAAGACCAGTGAGCCCTTCTGTGAAGAGCTACTGCATCAAAAACCTTATTTCTCAAAGTAACACAAGAGCACTCACTTCTCATGTGTATATATGAACCAGTAATCACTTGCAATTAACACTACACTTATTCGACAAATCAAGATCCTGATAATTGGCCAGTTGAAACCAAAACTACTCCACACAAACCACGCTGCTCCAAGACAAATCTGCCAAAGCTATGATTATAAACCACCTCCCACACACAGCTCTGTCCTTTATGTGAACATTAAGTGTCGTGCGCACACAAAAACATTGCGAAACTCACATGTTAACGCATGCCAACAATATCACAGATGCTGAGGCGCCATACTCACAGACGGTCAAAGGAGCAGGGTCTGTACACTTGCACTCCTACGGCCTCCATATTTGTTTGTTTTTTCCTGAAGGTGCACCACCCGCCCTTGGAGAGCAGTGAAAGTCATGCCGGCGGTGCAGCGCCGAGAGCGTGTCAGAGGGGGGAGGCTCCGGGGCCCGGCCCGAGACCTCCAATCGCCACGCAGAGTCGCAGGCAGAGGACCGGCCCCGTGCTGAGTAACAGCAGAGCAGAGGAGAGGAGAGGGCAGGCGCCCGCTGGAAACGCACTGTCCATCAACACGCTGCTTTAAAACCACAGGGATACTGTTTCACTTTGAGACGTGTCGCCACTGTTGTGGCGCAGGCAGCCCGAGAAATCAAGCTTTGGTCCGGTGGAAACCAGCCCCTTCTCTCTTTTGGACAATGCAGCTTTTCAGAGTTTTTAAATGGCTCATTTTGGACGTTTGACCTTCACTGTGCAGAGTGATGCACATTCACCTGCTCACCCAAAATCTTAAGTTTAGACGTGCAAACCTGAGATACTTTCATTACATTACCGCTAGTCTGGAAGCCAACCATCGTCCAATATTCAACAAATATGATGAAATGAAATTTGAAACCCTCAGCGCATTTACACTGAAAGTGGCCCTTTCAGTGAGGAGCAAAATATCTTTTGTCCACTGGTTGAGATTCAGTTCTGAATAATATTTACATAGATCATGGATTCTGGATTTTTCTCCAAGGCAATGTAACTAAAACTGCAATTTAACCTTTTGTTGTGGAGAAACCCTTTCAGATGTCAACTGTTATCCAAACAAAGTGCTGATATATGTATTCAACGAGCCTGAGCGGGCTCTTTAAGACGTTAGGGAACACAGAAACCACGAGGAAAAAGGAGGATCCGTCAGTTTACCTGAAAAATTCTAAATCAGACCTATGATTTTCACTGAGCTGCCATGTTCTGCTCATAATCTTGAAACTGTAATTCAGGGATTACAAGCTTCAAACTTTGAGCAAACTGAGCCTCTTCACATCAGAGTGAATACCATCAAAAATGCTTCTTTAAATTGACAGTAGTACTCATAACACACTTAATGTACGCAAGCCCAATGTTTACTGCATAATGATCTCGAAAATAAAAGAAAATGAAGGAGCACACTGTTCAAATGTGTCACATATCATGAGACTAAGTTTAGACCTCAGATGTGAAATCATACCCAGGAAACGTCCTCACACAACAAAACATCATTAAATCTATTAATCTTTCATTAAGTCATTAGAAGCTGTTCTCCCACCAGAGGGAGATCTTTCATCTCCCAGCTCCACGCTCTTAGCTGTAATTTTGCAACAGCTCGCCGAGAAGAAAGTGGGAGTACACGGCGACTTATGAATATCGCACGGCTATAAAGGGAAGTGCAGTGCAAGAACGGCGAGCGAGGACGAGCCCCGGTGTGATCTCAAGTTGAAAGGCAGCCGAGAAACTGAGCTGCTAAAACCTCCGTCAGAATGCAGGTGTCAGGCCGACCTGGCAGACGGCGCGACCTCTCTGTTGGAGCGGGGCTCGGTGATTACACGCGACGGTGCATCGATCCGCTCCCCTGCTGCTCGCACGCACCCTGGTGTGCTGCAGCTGGCCTCATCCCCAAGAGGCAGTCGCTTGTGAGCAAATGGGTGATAACGGGACGCATCTGCATGCAAGTGTTAAGTCTCAAAGTAGTCCAGGCGGCTTTGCACCCAGGAGCTTCAGTTCAAATTTCTTTTTTTTTTTTAATAAAAGATGGGAAGAAAGAGCAAGAGGTAGTAAGACAAAAACTGTGTCAACAACTAGGTAAACAGTTAAACAATGTACACAACTGCAGGTAGAAACTCTGTGTTGACATATGTATGACTGGTTCAATATGGAGCTGCTGTGCATTTGCTTATGAACCAGTCGACACCAAACAAAACAACACATACTGTCCACACTGTGGACCACAGGAAACATAACATCTCACAGCTGAGAGGCCAAACCAGCATTAAACCTCAATCAATCCATTAATCAATCATTGGTCGATCACCAGCACTCAGCCCTACAGCGCTTATCCGTGCTCATCCATAACAAACTTCTATTCTCCAATGAGAACTTAACATCACCCTTCCTTAAAGAGAGCCTTAAAAATGTAAGCATAATTGGAAGGAACTGTAAATGCTGAAAACCCATTTTCCCTGCACATGAACAGTGTCACTGTACAGGCTCGTAGCCTCAGACCCCGGAGCTAAACCAACAGGGTAAGCTGTTAAAGCATCCAAAGAGATAATCAGGTTGTTTGCATGGAATTTCCACTGAGCCACGACCGGTCTGGATAACTTGAACTTGCCGGGTCTTATTTCTATAATTAGGTCCTGTGCCCTTCATAATGCGGGCCTCTCCTCTCCCTGTGCATCAACAAGGAGAAAACGGCTTCCAAGGACGCTCAGGAGAAGGATTTCATGCACTTTCCCCACAGCAGGTTGAGCAAGTCCATGAGGATTTCAAGTTCATGCAGAAAAAGGACATCTAGCGAACACAACAAAGCAGCATTTTCCCAAGCTCCTGGGGCTGATTTGTCCTCCATTTTCCTTGAAGATGACAATAACAGACAACCGGCACATTGTCGCATTGCAAAGGGAACAATGTTAGTGATTCAGAGCTGATAAATAAGCCGATAAATCCTCATTTTACACACAACAAGCAAAAAGGTACAGAACTTATGTTACCGAGTGTGACTTTGTGTTTCCTGATCATTAGTGAATAAAAAGTGCAAAAAGTTCACAACTAACACACTATTTTTTCAACAGGAGACACAGAAAACAAATGTAGTGTACTGTTAGTGTTCCCAGTATTTTGGGGATTAAGTCCGTTTTCACACCAAAGCTCTGCTGGTTCCAGCCTTTCGCAGGTTTGGATTTGCTGCTTTTCTTCGTCTCTTGAAGGAGGAACCTGAGGCCCTTTGCAGTTCTGTCTGAACGTGTCACCAAGCCATCGCCATACTGTGCTGGAAATGTTTCACTATTTTACATTTCATTGACCAAAATCATTCTGCAGACTAGCTGATGGTGGAATGAACTCTCACTTGCAGCCCTACAAGGTCTCGCCTTTGCTGTTTGTTTTTTTTGAAGTGTTACATAATTATTTCCTCCAGGAACAGGTCACGCTGTAAAGGTCTGAGGATGGGACCAGCTGGAGTGACATTTTTAACGCTGTGCAGTTCCCAGCGGTCACCAACAGAGGCTGACAGAGATCACAGACCGTTGCTCTTAAAACTTATGAAGCAGAACAAAAATCGAAAGTTTGTGAGGAATTTTCCAAAATGCAAAGCGGCTGTGTGCTTCAAGGAACGGCCGGAGAGGTTAAGATGCAGCAGAGCGGGCGAAGCTTCCGGGACAAGTCGTTCTAACAATATTTGACTGAAGCTGCAGCACCTGTCTGTGTCATTTAGCCCCTCGGTCCTTCTTAGATCACGGATAGAACTCTCCGGCCTCTCTGGCATTCGTGTCCGGGACTCCCGAGGGAACAGTCTGCTCCCGACGCGGTCAACCTCTGACTCAGCGCTCTGTCGCCTGCAGTTTGACTTTGACTTTGTTTTGACATGTTAACACTTAATTCTCCAATTCACTTCTACTTTTCATAAGCACAAGCCTGCAGACAATCTGCAGCACTCTATAAATTTGCAAGTCTTTGTAATAACCATAGATGGGATGTTACAATATGTTTAATAATTTGACACTGTGCCAGCCAAATTCAAATATGCAAGAGCATAATTTCCTCCATTTTTGCTTTTTTAGTTTCTGGTTTATTTTCTTACTGAAATGAAACAAGGTTCCTTAACAGTCCAGCCCCACAGTCCAGGTGAGATAAATGATGAAGGAGGAAAATGATTACGGCTTTTTTCTACAAAGAGAGTTTTGAATCAATTAAAAGTAAAGCACAGGCAGAGGAAGTAGATCGATTTTTACTGAGTTTCACAAACTGTCGAGTGTTGAAAGCAAATTGTGAACACAATCTTTGTCTTTATCTATTGCTGGATGAAATATAATACTGACTTAAATCAGACTTCTGCACATGTCTGTATTAATTTGGCATTAAACATTATTACATTTGAAAACTCTGGCTTATACTCAGTGAGAGGAGTTATTGTAGAAAGACATACTGCAAAGCAAAAGGTCTCAATTTGAGAAACTAATAATAAATCTAATATCAATCTCCGGCTTTTGTCAAACGTTATCTTGTGCATTACAAAGCATAAAGTCTCTAAGAACTTCAACCTCAATGTGACGATTGCATAAATATTTATAGGTGATTTATATGCAAGGTATGTCTGTACAAAATGCCCCCCCAACTCTCAGTTTCAGATATAACACATCCACTGCTATATTTATACAGCTTATTTACACTGCATAGAGGACCAGCTCCACCGCCTGTCTCACATCTATATTAGGCACAAAAAGTCTGGCACGCCGTCTGCAGCAGCCTAAGAGTGCTGTCGGGCTGACACGCAGACGGCAGGGAAAACAAATAGATCTGCAAAAGCTAAGATGACATTTTGTCACACTTCACATTTCAAATTTAGAACCGGCGGGGGCAGCCGCGGTGGCAAGAGGTGGCATCGCACACGTCAATAATCGATCCAACTAAATATAACCCCTTTTGTTTGTGCAATAATGTCTCACAACACAGTCATTGTGGCTGTCATTGCGCTGGGTCATCCTCATGTGACGAGAAGAGGAAGTGGGACACCTTCGATCAAAAGAAGCGGTCGGACGATGTCGCAATTAACAGCAAATAAAATAATCTGTGATTCTCCAGAGCTTCAGTTTTAAAGTGGGATTGACTGGAACCGCTCTGCCAGCAACAACACAACACAGCCCAGATTCAGCCCGCGTACATGTAACAGTGTAATGGCATTTCACTAATGAAGAAATTAGTTTAAAAAATGCAGAAGTGGGTTAAAGGTTGGGATGGTCCCGAGAAGACGGTGACTCCTCCTGACCTTTTGGGTTTTGGCTGAATTTAGAGGAAAAAAAGGAGGTAAACTACAAAATCTGCAGAATGTCAAGACCCAAAGAGGGTGGTGTGTGTGTGTGTGTGTGTGTGTGTGTGAGGGGTGGGGGGATAAGTGGAGTCTACCAAACATCTGCAATAAGAGCTCTGTCTGAGCACAGTGGTGTCTCTGTCCCTCTGTGTGTGTCTCACCCTGACGACGAGGCCACGCACTACGACCCCTAAACAAAATAACAGAGACGGTGCAGCCGCGAAATACAGATAATCAGAGTGCACGCTGCTGATAGATGTGTTGTTTTCATCATCGTCATCACACAGGCACCCTGATGAGTTTCACAACTTCCCAGTTGTATCACAGCTAAAAAAAAAGAGAGAAAAAAGTGCCTCATTGCGTTTTAAAATTATACAGGAAAGGGAGTCATGCACATTTTGTCATAGTTTAAAAATAAAACTGATTGTATCACGTTAGTCAGTAACTCTTCAGAGACCAAAATATTCTGTTACATATCTGTATTTATAACACCCGCTTTTTAAACTGACGTCAAAACGCATCTATCAGATTTAGATTGAGATTAGTCACTGACACAATGGAAACTCCAGGATAATCTCATTAAATAAGAACCTGGGGTTTCTGCACTTCATCTTGTAAACAGATTAAAGAACATCTAAATTTGTGATCTGTAAAAGTTTTTTACTTTCAGACAGGCTAGCTTCCCCCTGCTTCCATCTGCTGGCTGCAGGTACGGCAGCGTCAACAATCTTCTCGTCAACTTCTCGACCGCAAAGCGAACAAGCATATTTCCCTCCTCACCCTTGACAGATGATAAGCGACGGCGTCTGAATTTAACACCATCCACAAACCCACCGTGCAGCACTTCCAGGAAAGGGGTGAAAGGTCAAATCAGACCACACAGATCTGACTCAGCTAAATGCTGATTGTTTGGAGAGGCCTCAATGTGCCAAAGCCGAAAATAGCTTTCTAATAAGTCAGTGAGTGTTTGTGTTTGTGTCCTGAGTCGCCAGAGGAACCATATCAGTCCTGCTTCCTTTATTCTATGAAAACATTTCTTTTTTTTGCTTCTGATTCCACTTTCTTTTCCAATGCAGAATATATGACTTTGATATGACTTCTAAAAAGGCCAACACTTGATTCAGAACCAGACTTAGTGTTGACCAGAGCTCTTCTCAGGTTGCACTGTGGTGCACACAAATGTCAACCAGTGAATTTCAAACTTTTTGTCATGAATTTCACAACAGCACCAGCATCTGCATCACTGTACTTGCAGACTAGGTTTACGTTTGTTACGTTGACTTGAACTCACTCAGCTTAAATGCTAGCACAATGTTATCTGACAAATCAAAAGTTGATGGGATAAATCTTTTTCTAAAGAGAGTTCAAATGAAAAAAACAAAAACCCATCCATCACAAGTGAGGCTGAGCAGCATCTCAGCAAACTCCTGACCTGTCTGCTCCTCTACAAGCTAATATTTGCAGTTGATGTTGACAAGACAACACCCAAGTGTTGCATAACTTCATGCCAGCAGGATAACCGCAGTGAGACAAGTTGAATCCCACTCCGGAGGCTCGGCGCCGGGACCAGCTCCTGTTAACATCACCGGAGGAGCCTCGCACACGCAGCGAAACCGGACAACAAGCCTGCAGCCCAATTATCACCTGGACACAAAAACCGCTGCAGCGTGGGAAATAACTGTCCGCGACCAAGCGACTGACCTGTTTTTCAAGGGTTGACTCTTGAGCTCGTAATACGTTTTAGGCTCCTCTTGAAACTCCTCTCCAACCTCGAAGTCGGGGACAATTCCCGACTCGGACTGCATTCTTGCAGATGTCAACTTTTTGGTAACCCGTAAAAACAAAAACTAAGATATAAAAACAGCAGACGGGCGATATGTGTGCCGCCGTACTTCGCTCAGTACCAACCGCTGTCAACGCGAGCCGCCTCTGTCCAGGACCCGGAGCTCTGTAGTCCTCAGCGGCGGCGACCACAGGCGCGGCGAACGGGCTGCCGGCGACGCACCGACTACAGCTACCGGCATGCACCTCGGCTGTCAATGTCAGCATGGTTTTCATTGGTTGCAACATCCAAAGGGGGATGTTGCCTTATTTGCGCACGATAAAACAAAATTTGTCAAAAAAGTTGAATTTCCTTCATTGATATTTAACGATTAGTCAATAATACAATTGATCGGTATCGGACAGATGTGAACACCGATTTTAAGTTTTAAAAATGATTCAATATGGCACCCGGAGTCGATGCTTTCGTAACTTAATAGACAGTAACCTACACCTATTCAAATTAAAATTAAATTTTACAATGTTTTTAAAGAGATATTAACATCAGCATGTAAATCACTGTACATTTTTACAAAGCAAATTTCAGCCTCACAATATTCAATAGCACAATATTATTGCATATATTGTTATTAATATTAATATAACTAAGTGCATGATTTATTATTATAATATAAACTAAAATATGCATTAAATTCCTAGCGGAAAGTGCACGGAAAGTAACACGGGAAAAAAAATCGCTACATGCTGAAAGACTGAATCAGCTACTCATGATTTCATGTTCAATAATAGTTAAACACAGATTTAACTTAATGGACTGACAGGTCGTTTGAAAACTGCATCTAATCAGTGATTCACGTCAACTTGTGTACAGAAATAACACGAGATCATTCTGAAAGTCATACCTGAGCAGCTGTCATCACATTGTTAATAATGTAAAGCCTAAATGTTGCAGTTGTCTCAGCAGTTCAGTCTAGAATCTTCGAAGCCGTGCAGGAATCGCGCGCATATTAAAACAAACCTGGAGACTCTGTCGACCCTCATGTCTGTTTCCCTCCGTTTCCTGTGCAGACAGGCTGACCTGACTGGTGCGCCGCTCCTTCTCAGCCTCACACTCTCACCAAGTTTCGTCTCCTGTCAACCACTTGGAGGCAGTATAGAGCTATAAAGAAAAAAAAGAGCCAGCGTTGTGGGCCCAAAGGGGAAACCTTGTACTACAACATGGAAATTCAAGTTCAATATTTGCATTCGTCTCATCCTGCTGGACTGGTTCGGGTCTGCATTTTAGCAATGCAAATATCATGCAAATGTGATTCTGCTGGAAAGTACAGACTTAAACGCTATAAATAAAGCCTTACATGGCATGTTGATCATTTTAAACAGACATAGCTAGAGGGGAAAGAATCAGTTATTTTCCATTTCAAAGATCACCAATATGTGCACTTTTCCTTTGTCACAGTGGCTCAGAAACATGAAAACTAAACTCAGTTACAGTCACTCTGGGAGACATGATGCAGGAGCTGCAGGGCTTCACATTCAATCAGAGGACAGAGGCAGACACACAATAGACTAGACAACACATATTATTCTGGCTGTTGTGGGGTGAAAAGAGGCTGATGACCCAGAGGCCTCCAGCTGAGGGAGGCCCCCATAGTTTGTGGACTCTTTGTATGTAATTCCTCAAGTGGGTATAGTACATAAATATTTGATACAGAATTCAGACTGTTCTGTCTTTAAAGCACAATTTGGTTAAAACCAACACAAAATAGTCCCCTGATTTACTATAACACCAACATGTTATTTTTCTGAAACAAAATAAAACAAGCAGAAAAGAATCTGGATACATACAAAAATCATGGGGTGAAATTCGAGACAATGTGGCGTGGTGCTGTTAGAAAAGAACAATTTTGAGATTCTTGTACTTACTAACACCATATGAAACATTAGAATGCAGTTCACACATTATGCTGCACAGGCTACATATGCATTAACAATGATAATTTTGCTACTTATACTTTTTAAAACTTCTTCTTTAAGTAAAATTCCAATTGCATCACTCTGTAACTGATTGTTAATATGCACATCCTTTGCATGTTTGACAATGGGTTTATAATAGTTTAAAGTAAAGCTTGTTGTTGGGTAAAAATAATCTCATTTTAGCTTGGGTAACCAACCCAATAATAATATGGACTAAAATAATACTAAGACTGGGTCATGTGACTGCTCCTGTGGCCCAGTGGTTTTCTGGCAATGGGCACTATTGCTTCGGTGCTATATTGACACACACCCTTGATGGGTTTGGTTGTATAACTGACAACTGATCAGTCTGCTCGTGTTCACAGATCCCATAATTCATGCATGAAGGCTGCAGCTCACAAACAAAAGACAGTAAATGTCCAACGTCATACTGGCCACGTGCCATTAGATAACTGAACACGTGGACCTAATTACAACAGTGAACACATCATCGTTTGCACAGTGTGCAGATTTGATTAGCGGTGACAGCCAGTGCAAACACAGCTGGTCAATAAACACAGTGCATGACCTGAAATGTGGGCCGAACAGCAGCACCTCAGGTGTGAACAGACAGTCCTCTTTGCTTTTGTTTTCACTTACAGCTCATTCATGGGAGACGTGTATCATCAGTGGGTTGCAGCCGTTTGCCACAAAGCACTTCCTGAATGCTGGAGTCAAAACAAGATCCTGGAATATGAGCCAAAGGTGTCCGGTACTTCCAGGACACCAGTGATGGCTGTTGACATATTGTCATTAACTGTCATTTTGTTGTACGAAGAAAACTAGAACATGGCGAAGAAAAAGGCCCACTGGTCTGTGCCCATTGTCACAAATTTATGGCCATAGAAGAAAATGAATTGGCCCATCACGCTTGAAGTGAATATTATGGTATCTTACTCTTCCCCATTATGTTTTCTCTCTGGAATATTGAGATACTATCTGAACTGTATTTGCTTTTGTTTATAACACATTTAAATACATATCAATGTTAGCTTACATAATGACATTTTACTGTTTCTGAAACCAAAATCATATCCAATTTTAATCACTGCCCATTGAATTGGCCTTTCAAAAATGTAGCTATGATCAGCATACGAAAAAGTAAATGTTGTAGTTGTAAAGTAATAAAAGCTCTTTTGACCCCTGTCACACAATGTTTGTGTGCATTTATTTATATCCTTTCTTATAATGCACATGTGATTCATTTATTGGTAAATTTACTCTTCACTATGTACTGAGCATTTGCACCACTCTTATTCAATGTATTTCTGCAACCACAGAGAATTGTATTTGGATGTCATTGTTCAGCTCTTTCAGTTTCTGTTATGGTGATGTGTAGTGCGGGTGAATTTGCATGTAGCACCTGCCAACCAACATTTGACTATGCTTAAATGGACACTGAAAGATAATTGCACTCACAGTCAATTATGCATAAAAATGCAAAGGCATATCAGTGCATGCAGTAGATATGGAGGAGCCAGATATTGCATTTTTAATTGTGCAAAATGGTTTAGATACTGATGATGACTAGGAGGTACTTTCAGTGTTTAAATACTGTGAATCTATGAGTTTAACTACGCACAAATTCCTGAACACATGGCATCACTAGGCAGGAGATATATAAAACCCTGTGCAAATAAGCAACCTACAGTGTTGAATTTATTTTTTGCTGACTTGAAGCTTTATTCTGAAATGTATTGCATATGTTTACATTTCAGGACGTGGTAGGAGTTTTACATGATAGATATATATTACAAAAAAAGCACTGTCTGCTGCGGCCCAGTTCCGAGAATGTATTATAAGTACAGCTTGCCATTGATGATAGAATTAGACTGCTAATGAGGGTAACGAGGGTAATGAGGGAATGCTATTCTTTTGTTTACAAGAGCATTTTCTTGTAAGGAGGAGACTCACTGGCCAGATGGTTTGGGGGGATCTTAATGAGATACTTATTCATGTCTGATGTCAGAAATCCAAGGGGGTGGGGTGGGAGACTTTGAGGACATACAGTAGCAACAGTTCAGTTAGCTGCACACTTAAACTTGTCAGTATATTTCGATGTTTAACTCTGACAGAATCGGGCCACAGTAAATGCCATCTTGGGACTTAAATAAGGCTCCTGTACCTGTTTCTTTTGGAAAATTACTGGCTGAGTAAAGAGTAAAGACAGTAATAAATATTTCAGGAGCACCGTCACTCCTAAGAGGGAATGACCATCACATGTGAAACACACACCGGTAATAATCTGTTGGCTGGATGGACTTTGCACATGTCAGAGATGTTAAGCGATGTAAAAATGACATATACAGCTAGCTTAGTGGCGTAATCAAAGCCACCAAATAGGAATTTAAAATTTCTAAGCATGTATTTGTGAGTTCACCTTCTGCTTCAAGTGGTGCTGGAAGGTGTTGACTCTGACCCACATTTTAGAGCAGGTCAACTTGTTCCACAGGTTGAGTTGTGAAGTCCTCAAATATAGGCTGAAAACAAACCCTGTGCAGAGTCCAGGTCATACTGAAAATACAGATGTTTCAACTTTCATTTGCAGTTGTTTGACATCCAAAATGGATCCTCCTCAGCAGCTCACATTTTTCATCACTTAGCTTCTGTTCATGTGTGTTCTGTGTGTGTGTGTGTGTGTGTGTGTGTGTGGGGGGGGGGGCTACAAACACAGTGCATCCAAACAGGCTAAAACATGTTAAATGGATTTCAGAGAATCTACTTTACTTATACTATGCACTGCCTGCAAAGAAAGCAATGTGATGAAAAATGTGAAATGTTAAAATACTTCAGAAACATAGCAGGACATTCAGTGAGATATATTGTTTTCTGGAATGTAATCACAATTATCAAAAAAGACTCATGGGGAGAAGTCATGTTACCTCAACCAAAGGCAATCGCCATAATTATAATATAAGAAAAACAGATGTGTATAGTCATATAGCTAAAAAAAACTAAAGAGAAGCAAACAAAGATCAAACATTTCTATTGTGTGGATTTAGCAAATTAAATGTATTATTATTATGGTTATTAGGTTTTGCTGTTAGTTTCAGTGTAGTGGTAAATATTTTGTTGAATATAGCCTATACCATATTTCTAATATGGATGGATCCCAGGAAAAGTGGTTGTCATGGTAACAACTAATGACAATTGAAATACTGTTTAAAAAATAACCTAGTCGCAGTAAGGTCTCCATACATTGAGTATTGAGCACAATAGGCATAGCGTATCCTCATATGAATATTGTAACAGAAAAAAAATCCATTCACTGATTCCCTGAATAATGAGGATCCAAATAGGCTTTGCTTTAAGGTGAATAAGATTTAATGTGTAGCCATTATGGGCTATAATATCACACAAAATTTAACACACGTCCATAATCCCGGCTGCTGACACTAGACAGGGCACCGAGCACACTGAAGGAAAGCGAGGTATACGCAGCTCTAGACAGCCTTCAGGGTAACTCATTTCATTATTACACGGATTCGGTGTGAACCACGCCGGCCGGCAGCTGCTGGATGAGAGGCAGGCAGGGAGGGAGGCAGGGAGGGAGGGAGGGAGGGTGTGGATGCGGGGCTTGCTCACATAATAGCCGGCGGGTAAAGGCGTGGTGAGTGTGGCTGAATGCGCGGCGGCTGTGTGTGTGTGTGTGTGTGTGTGTGTGTGTGTGTGTGTGTGTGTGTGTGTGGTATACCGGAGGATGAACATGGACAGCGGCTGCACGGCGACTCCCCTCCCCGGCAAAAGCGGCCGGGAAGAAAGCTGAACGTTTTGGGAGCGCGGCGCGGGGTGATCGATATGCAGGGGAAGATCAACCTTATCGTTACCTAAAGCGGGATAGGGTACAAGGAGTGCAAAGGTAAGGCGTGTAAGTGTGATGATGTGACGGAGCCGGTTCAACCCGGCTCTGATGCGAGAAGACAAAAGTAGACCGGGGACAGAGGGAGAGGGAGCGTCAATGGGAGTCGCACCGGCACGGGCTTGTCTTTCTCTGCGGGCGACAGGCGTGTGCGTCCTCACTGAAACAAGGTGGAGTGTGTGCGGTTTTATTTGACACATCTGTCTGGTCGCGAGGCTCAGGTGGAAACCACCCAATGTACAGTACAGCAAAGCTACTGTAGCGCATTCATTGTTCTCCCCTACACAGTGGCAACTGGCCCCGAGGTGGGAGAGTCTCATTATAGGATTCTGCTGATTGTAGTTGATTAAGCACATGTCAGATGGGAGGCTATTGTTACGAGCTATGTGTTTAAGTTTTTTTTCTTTTTTAAGTATAGCTTCCTGGTTGGATTGAATGAATCATGCCCTATGAAGCACTGATGTTGGAAGTGTGACTTGGTGAATATTAAAAATGCCGGATGAATCATCACTTTACCCTTTTAGCAGCATTGTGACTCATGTCTGTCCTCGTCATTACTTTATGAATGGACATGTTTTATGTTTTTTGTGCATTATTAGCATTTCCTATCATATTATGTGGTTTTAGAATGGCTGGTGACAACTGGTGAACATATTTGGACAAGCATATAAGGGTTAGGTGCAGGTATAGGCCGAGGTAGAGTATCCTCCTTGTTTTTCTTCTTTAAATTTATTGCTCTTGGCAGGTTCTGGATCAGTTTTTTTTAACTCTTTGAGAAAAACAAGGATGAGCCCAGCAAAGGTTGACATTGTCGGCTGATGTTATCGCATGAGCTGAAGGAAGAGACGCACATCTTGGTGTATTTAAAGCATCAGACATTGTAAACAGGAACTCTTGTGGCGATGGTTGAGTCTGCATGACACACGTGTCCGGCGTGAAACTTTGTTGCTCCTCTTCCTATTTGCTGGAAGGGGATGTCCTGTGTCTTTTATCACAGTTACTTTTGTGACACTTTTTGTTGCAAAAGTCACATGTCTGCATTTAAACAGCACGAACAGAAGAGTGAAAAACACAATTCAGTGTATTTTTCATGATGCCTTCACTCTGTCAGTATGAGAGGCTAACAAGACAGAGATGCTCCTCGGTCTGTTTGAAGCAGCACTCTGTTGGCAACCACCCATGCAGGAATCAAAGCCTCCTGAGACTTTCTAAGAAATGTGCTAAAGACAGAGAAGATGAGATCTATTTTTGGATAGGCAAGTAATATTGTATTCATACATTTACTGCAGAGAGAATACATCTGATATAAATAATAAGGTTAAACCACAGCAGAGCAGCATCACTTGCAGTAAAGCAGGTTGGCTGGTGGATGTGGGATCAGACCCTTCCACATCTAGCTTTCTGATTCAGTTTTGCCATAGGCTGATCCTCGACACATGCTTTCACTTAAGGCAAAGACAATAAGTATGACTTGATTAAAACTCAGTCGTCACTGTCATGCTATCACGATTTTCATGAGGCTGCAGACGCTGTAGATTGTTCTGATTCTTAATCCATATCATGTAATATGGTCATGTTCCATTTTCTCCACCCGTTGGTGTCTGCGCCTCAGTGCCTCGTCCCAGAGCTCTGCAGAAGTCACTGCAGTTTCTTTTTTGTAATGAAACTCTGCAGTTTGCGATATCAAGGCTGTCAGTGGGGACAGCTGTAAAATGAGGGCAACTGGTGGCAAAGCTCTCAAAATTGGATGGCGCTGACTTTGTACAGACCAGTGTTTTGAAGCAGTCCCATGTCCTGCTGTGTGCTTTTAAGTCTGAGTCGCTGCATTCAGGCAGTTTGGGTCTCTTAAAATGTCTGCAACCTGAGTATCTTGAGTAACTGTAGATCTGACTCTCCATCCATCTGATACTTTGGTACAAAGAACCAAGATGTCAACTGACACCAGACAGATTGCATGAAATACAGCACAGATATTCGGTCATGATTTCTAATCATTTCGTTGATCCTCTGAAGCACCACCAGAATTTCCAGTTTTACAAGAGACATATTTGAATATAATAGACACATTGCTCAGGAATTTATCAAGTCAGCATACTCATGTTGCCCAGATGATGAGTCCTCTTCATCTTGGAAAATCAATGCCTGAGCTTTCCAATGTAGAGCTATGCTTATCAGAATGGACCAGAGTATAAACTGTTGCACACAAGATAATAATAGCATAATAGAGAGGTTACTGCTGTGCACATTCATATTTCCAAAGCTATAAACCATTTTTCCTAACCCGGTCTCTCCCCCAGTGCCAAAGTCAGGATAAACTATACACTGACTACTAATGAGACTTTTCATCTGCTTCTCTGTGGAAGTCATTCAAACTCATTGCAATTTACATTAAGTGTGGATATGATTTAATTTTATTCAACTGGTGTCATCAAAACTGAAGCCATGCTGTAGCAGTGTGGCTCTTGATCTGATGGCCCCCCACTATGGTTAAAGACTGAAATGTCTCGACAGCTATTTAGATTTTATGGTATGGAATATTCCATAATGTACAACTTTTAACAAACTTAATGTCAGTTTTTGGGTCAATTGAATATTTTGTATTTATCTGCAGATGCTATTAAATGTTTGTAGAGATTTCAGGGCCATGGAGCAGTGTTTTATACCCTATTTAAATATTCATATTTATCTATTTCCAGTGGGCAGTGATAGAAAGGTAACCACTGGGCATTTCTTGCTTATATAGCTTTTCTTCTTTTTTACACAGACTCACAATCACTCAAGGATGGTTCTTACGACTGCTGCTGAAATTCTGCTCCGAGTTCAAGTGCGATGTAGCTCTGGAGAAAAAAGAGGCCAGAATCTCTAAATGTGAAAATATTACTAAGACTTCATTTACTGCCTCTCTACTACAAGCATTACCATAATAAGGAGCTCAACGGTAAAAGATTTGACCACTACTGTCACTACGGCTGCAAATGAAATATTGCGGCCCATGTTGCTACTTGCCATCGTAGGACGGCCATGAACCAGTATATCACAACGTCCTGCTGCCTCCTCTTGTTTGGCTGGGAATAGGAAATTGCTCTGCATGGTGACATCATGCACATGAATCAATCCTCCGTGATGCTGCCTGCCCTTGCTCTTATTTCGAATGTTGACGGCGTTACAAAATCAAAATTAATATTTCTCCCAGGTTCTAATTTGCCCATAATATCCTGAGCCTGATTGTGTTCGTGAATTTGCCCGGATATCACAGACATCCAGACTGGTTCTGTTTGAGGAGATGATGTTAGACAGATACCTTTTTGACCGCTGACAAGATGAGTCATGGTGAGATATCAGATGGAGGAGATAATCTCCGGCTGCATCCTTGAGCCCACTGCCTCTGAAACCAGCTGGCTTCTTTTTTGTGCTTGGACTGCTCTGGGTAGGTTTACCTTTAAGTTTCAATGTGGGCCTGTTGTTTTTGGATTGTGAATACAAATTAAGGATCCTGTCAATGGTCAAATCTCTTTAGGACAACTAAGGTTCTCTTGGTATGATAAGACCAGAATGATGCACATCCACATCAGAGATATTCAGAGATATTGTTACACCATGCACTCCTCTTCTCTGTCACCAGCATTACCCACCATGTTACTGATGACCAACACTTGAACACAAACTCTGATGTGTAACATCGGCAGAGTTCGCCTTTAGCTGTGCACGTCCCTGTCAGTGTTGTTACCAGTCAGGGTCAGATGACAAAAGTCAGACACTGATCAGACACAGCTGAGGAAAAGGATCTGCTGACTGGACATTGTTTTAACATCACAGAGGAACTGTACGATCTCATGCACTTGCATTTCCCTTTTCCACCACAATACACTTTGTGTTGTCACACCCTGTTAGGTAGTCTGTTTGTATCTTCTTGAACCCAGAGGAAGTTTTGTTTTTAATTGTCTTGACTTCTTGTCTTTGTCTATTCTGTCTTTAGATAGACACACAGAGCCAGATATGAAAAAGGAATAAATACAATACAATGTACATATGCATCAAAGACAGCATTAAATAAGCAATACAGTGTGAAACTTAACAAAGGTTGGACTGTAATAAGAACTGCATAATGGCAGTAATACATACTATATAAATATATACTATAGATATAAACTCTGCAGTGTGTCATGGAGATGATGCCATGGATTGTCCATGGAGAGCAGTTTGTTCAGTGACCTCCTCCTCCTCAGGAACTCAGACGTCTCCAGGTTCTGATCAACGATGGTCCCAGCCACACAGATGCTGCTCCCTCAGCAGAGAACAGCAGAGTTGATGGGACTCGCTACCACACATCGAGTCTGAGCTGCCTCGGAAAGTAGACTCCGCTCATCTCCTTCTTCGGCACAGCGTTGGTGTTGGTTCCCCAGTCCTGCTTAAGTGGACGCCCAACTACTTACAAGAATGGGTGAATCCAGACACAAGATAGCCTACAAAGAATTTGCCCAGGTTTTCTCCAAAACGTAAATTAAAATAGTTTGGCAAAATATTAAAACTACAATAAAGCACATGTTTGAGTGGGTGTCTTCAAAAGAGCATGGAAGCACAAAGAGCAAACAGTGACTTGTGTGTGATACTAGCCTTCATCAATAATGCATGAAAATGGGAAACTGAGATAAGATGGGCTGGAGTCTGGACATGACATTTAACCAGTGTGACGTATTACTGGTGTGACATATTAGTTACGGATAATTTACTCAGGAGACAGAGCTTATTTTACACTATTCAAGCTTGATATGGCTTTGTATTCACTGATAATAGGCTATTAAAATTAAGAAGTACCTGTGACGCTTTCATGTGGTTTACTGCGTCTGCTCGTCATCACTGCGTCTTACAAGGTCATGTCTTGTTTCATGAACGTGGTTGCTCTTTCTTTTTTTGTGAAGGAGGCCACACCTTCACCTTCCCCAAGCCTCAACTGGGATATTTCACCATAGTGCACGTCTAACAAGCTGTCTGAACGCCAACCTCTAGCTCCAGACTGGAGCCAAACCCACACCCTGTGGCGCAGTACTCAAACAGCGTCTGTCCAGTCTCTGGAGAGACAAATACAAAGCCTGACAGTTCTTTCTTCTCTTTCCTATCTTTCACATGAATTCAGTGCTTGTCTTAACCCCACAGGGTCCAAGTCTGGCCCTTTTAATGAGGCTGAATAGGTTGTGTTTGGTTGACTAAGAAGCGCTGTCTGCTTTGCTGCGATGAGCTCGGCCCACTCTGACATATGCGTCACGAGACGTCAAATGAAGCTTTAAATGATTACCAGTGTTGCACTTGTAATTATTGGGGATGCACCAGTTTAAAGTCGCAGCCTGAGTCGTGGCCTGAGGTCATGTGTCCCTTTCTGTCTGTAATATTCTCGAAGAGCCTCTTCTGTGTGTCACTAATGAGAAACTGCAGGGTCAGTCAGGGTTGCTGGTCTCCTCAGTCAGATATAAATAGCAGCTCTTGTAGTGATTAAATAACTCCCAGATGGTTAATGGTGTATTTTCCTAAAAATCACAGCTCCTCCTCTACCCGCTCGTTTCATCTGTATTGCAGAAGCGTGAGCCATCCCAGCTGACTCTGACTCCTGTCTGCTGAGCTAATATCTGCTGATGAAACATTCCTCAGTGGCACATGCTTTTTTGTTTAAGTGGCCATTTTCTCCATATTAACTTCTTCTACGCACTGCAAAATAATAATCCCTGCACCATCTAGTGGCCAATGTCTTTACTGTACATATCAGCTTGGAGGAACAGCAACACTGCAATTCAGTCATAACTAAATCAAGCTTAAATCAATGTAATAATAATCTTGGTGATTGTCACTAGCAGCCACACTCCAAATTAATTGGATTTATTGAATGTGCACTTTTTGATTTAGATCATGGATGGAAATTTATGGCCGTGGGGACAAGAACGACATATGATTCAAGGGGCCGTAATTGACAAAGTGCTCATTAAAACAATACAGATGGTGTCATTTTCAGGAGTGACTGGGTGCACCCACCTCCCCTTTCAGGAAGCAGCTCGGGCAGTTTGTTAAATCATTTACAGTGATAGAAAAGAATAGATGAGAAATGGAGTTATTTCAGTGGCATATAATATATAATCCAGTAACATACATGAAAAGGAAATAAGAGAAACCTGACATCCAGATTCAAACCCATTCACCACAGAACAGCACATTAGTGAACTGAGGGTGAAGTAAATGAAACTGTATTAGCAGACAAAGACATTCTTAACCGCCTTCTATTAACCGCTTATGTTTCTTGTCTGACCTATATTGTTCATATTAATAAACTGTAAGCCCTCATTAAGTCAGCACAGGTTTCCTGTAAAACTGACCACACTCTATAAGCCGTCACTGCTCACAGCACAGGCCCGGCTGCTCGGTCAGTAACCTGAATGGAAGTCGCCATTTAATCCTGTTTGACTGCTGCTGCTCAGTCAGAGCTGACAATTTCATGGTCTGGATGCTAGAGGGGGACTCTTATTAGAGGATGAAGTCCGGTCAGGGATGCATCCACACCTGCACTCTCCCTGGAGAGGTTTACCAGGTACTGCAGCTGCTGAGTTCACTACAAATGTTAGAAGTTGTGATCAGCCCCATTCTGTCAGATGAGGCCGTTGGATCTGTTAGTATGTCTTTTATTTTCTCAGTTTGTGTGCAGGCTTTCATTGTAAAACCAGTTAACCTCAATCTGTCATTTCTACGAGCTGTTTTGATTTATCGAGTAAACTGGTGCTCCCAGTGTCTCCCAGCAGGTCAGCCTGACTCTAGCAGGGTACTGTGGTTGAAATGATCTCACACAAGCAAACAAATGTGATTTCCTTCTTATGGAGTGCGTATGAGTACCAGAGAACTGGGTTTGATGGATGCAGAGAGATTATTCAGAATCTGATATGTGGTTGTGGTTTACCGCTGTGAACGGCTGCATGCTGGCTGGAATTTGAAGCATGAATTTCTTATTGTCTAGGGTGCAAATGAGAATGAAAGAAGATTTTGGTGGAAGAGTCTAAACAGCTGTTTCTAGAATCTTACAATAATAGACAAAGTAAATGTCCTGTTATTACACATATCATGTAACTACTATTGTGGTTGAACTCATGTCTGAGCAGCATTTCAAACTTGTAGCTGGTGGAGGTGAAGCTAACTTAACCTCTATGATATTTCTATGGTTAGTTAGTGCAATCTATAGCTTTGCATCATATTTTATATATGTATAATATATTCTGTAGGCTAACTCGTAGGCTAACTATAGTTATGAGTGGAATAGTGGAAGTAGGCTAAAACATCACCCTCTTAAGTGGAGTAGAGGTACAAAGTACTCAAGTGAAGTACATACTTAGTTTAATTCCATAAATGGAAAATTGTTTACTTGACTGCTGAAAAGGCTGAGAGACTGAAAGAGGAGAAGTTAGAAAATGCAACAGAAATCCTTCCTTTGGTTGCTATGGCAACAAATCCTTGAGACAATGGTTTTATTGTCATTAACAACGTCATCATTGTATTTCCCACCAAGACCTTTGCGTAGTTTGACTGCTGATAGAATTTATGGCAACTTTATGAAGAAAGTCATTCTCTAAACTCATTCATTTAGCTATTTATGGATATTATAGTATATAATTATAACACCCACTTGGCTTTTCTATGATCTTCTGCCATAGAGTTTAAAAACATTACTGCCACACAAGATCCTAATGTCATTGTCCCTTGTGATGATGAACAGCTCTCAATCTGTGTCACAAGCCCTGAACATCCTGTTTTCTTCTTCATGTTCTTCAGATGACTGAGGGCAGACTGTGCCAAGTGCAGCTGCTGGATGACAGGAAGCTGGAGCTGCTGGTTCAGGTACAATACTCTTGTTATAAAGCCAACAAAACAATAAAAACACTCTAATATCATACCTGCTCAGCAATAAAGAGCTCGCCACCTGACTCCTATACACTCCCCCAAGTTCACATGCAAAAAACTTAATTTCATTTGTTATGGACTCTGTATATTTATATTTGACTACTTGTTGAAAAAGTAGCTGTTAGGTCAACTCTAATGACCAGACATGGCTCAGGGATTTATTTAAAGTGAGATGTTTTGATGACGAGCAAAGGAAGGGCTGGAAGGAAACGTGGGTTCTTGGCAGCAGGGGAGGGGAGAAGATATATAGGCGTCAAGGCTGGCAAGAGGAAGCACGGATACTGAGAACAGTTTTAGAACCAAGAAAGGGACAAATCATCAAACAGCAAGAGCTAGATGTTGGCTGGAACATAGCAGGTACTAACAGAAGCTGAGACTATGAAATGCAGTGTGGAGAGGGCAGAGCTGAGAGGTCTTGATTGGCAGAATCGAGGTGCAGCTGGCAGCTCTACCCTGACTCTATCACACCTGCAGACAATCAAACACTGACACCAGGTTACTGACGCTCAGAGGATGATGTCCCAAGGGCAGATCTGACAGTAACAGTGCTCCAGCATGACAATACTGTACACTACATGCTTGGCACCAAACAGCAGACAAAGTTAGTATCTAGTTGGTACACATAATGCAGCATTTATCAACCAAAGAGCCAGATATTTCATCAGGAGTTAGTGGAGACCAAGTCAGTGTTAAAATAAGAGTGAATATCAGAATTGAATTATCCAGGTGAACAGAAACACCCTCTGACAAAATGATAATGTTTCTCCACAATGACATAGACAACTGCTTACTAACAGTTTGCCATAATTCATATAATTCATATCAATTCAGTTTGCCATATCAATGTAAAGGATAAGAAGAATGATAAGAAAGTTGAAAACGGCCCTCGGCGTAGGCAAAGAAAGGAAAAAACAATTTGCTGAATTATCCGTTATTCACTTATTCAGGAAAATGTCTGAATTATTGCAACTATTTACCTAATATTTCTGATTACAAGTAAGTTTAAGTCTAAATCCCTACCCCACACTTTCAGCCTAAGCTGCTGTCGTACGAACTCCTCGACTTGGTGTCCTCCCACTTCAACCTCAAAGAGAAGGAATACTTTGGACTCGCATTTTTTGATGACAAGTATGTGACATCTTTCCATTTATTTTCTCAGTGTTTCTGAATATTTACACATGTCCATGCATGCCGACGTTTGCCGATGTGCACACCAAAAGCGCCTTTCTGATGCTTCATCTGTTTTACTGTTCCAGTGGCCAGCGTAAGTGGTTGCAAATGGACCGCAGGGTTCTTGAACACGACTTTTCGAAGAAGTCGGGGCCTGTTGCCCTCAACTTCCTGGTCAGGTAAAAATTCATCTACTCATACAAAAAAAATCTCACCAGCAGGGAGAGCTACTCTGTTGACATGGGGTATAGCTATTTGCTGTCTGTTATGTCTAGGGCAGTACTGTGATAAAACACAGCTGTTCTGATTGTGTTATGAATGTGTATCAGTTTCCACAAGATTTCATATGAGCAGCAGCACTATAGTGACATGTTATCTCAGTTTGTATATGCATCTGCTTTCATCTGTTGCAGGTTCTATGTAGAAAACATAACGCAGCTTAAGGACATCATTACGGTGGAGTTGTTCTTCCTGAATGCAAAGTCTGCTGTGTACAATGTGAGCTTTCCCTTGTTATTTCTGTGGTTTGACACAAAGAAAATCGGTCCTGCCATAGTTGTGTTTGTGTTTTTTCCCCCTCAACAGTTCCCTGATGATTCACTGTCTGTGGACCCTTGTAGCACCTCGGCTCAGCTCACACACAGTGGCTGCAGGGCACAGTTTTCTCACTCTGCTGGCTGGAATGTAAAGCAGAGAGTCTAAGAAAGTAGAAAAACACTAGGGTTCATTTTGAGAGGTTATTACAGGGCAACACAGATGAGTCTATGTTTGGATACAGAAAGCTTTCTCCACGCGGAGCACATTTTCTGCGCCCTATTTATTTATTTTTTATTCTGCTGCTCTCTCAGGGGATTATTGAAGTGGAAAGCGAAAACGTCTTCAAATTAGCTGCAAATGCTCTGCAGGTCAGTGCTTTTAATAGTCACATATATATGCAATAATGCATCTGAAAGCATCTAATCTAATAAGATGTATGTTTTTGTCATCAATAGGAGGCCAAGGGAGACTATACAAGGTAAGAGCACATTATCAGCCTGGTAAGAAGTATTTAACAGCAGCGGGACAAGTTAATAGCAAGCTTTTAGCCGAGACATTCAATAGATTACTTGTTTCAGTGCAGACAACAAAAATCAATAGCAGTGTATTGTGGGGCTTACCACAGACTGCTGAGAAGCTTGCACCAGGCAACTAATGAATCTCATAGTGCTGATAGAGGCCAAGTACCAGAGCAGAGGCACCGTCACATCACAGAGAGCAGCTATTGGCTATGGTTAACAGAGTTGCCTTTTGATATTATATACCAGTACTGTTGTGTCAAAATACTACAGGTCTTTGTGCAGGTCGCCACCTGGCTCTGGCCAGCTGCTGAAATGAGATGGTTTGGGAATATAGGCATCTTTGTCAGTTCTAATAAAAGCATTTACAGTCACAGTGGTGGCAAATTCACATTCAATTAAAAACCTTCCTATTTATAGGCTAGTTAAGTTTTCTCTCATTTTTTACTCCACATAGTTAAATTTGACTTGTAGAAAAATGTAAATAATGGATTTGGTATATTTCCCCACCAGAATTTTTCTTCTGGCAGATAGACGAACAGCATCTTTCATGACTCATGCTGGAAAATATAATTGAGACTGATCCATAAGTGAATGTGATGGGAAAAGTATTCAGAACATAGCAGGTACTAACAGAAGCTGAGACTGAAATCTGCAGTGTGGAGAGGGCAGAGCTGGGAGGTCTTGATTGGCAGAAATGAGGTGCAGCTGGCAGCTCTACCCTGACTCTATCACACCTGCAGACAATCAAACACTGACACCAGGTTACTGACGCTCAGAGGATGATGTCCCAAGGGCAGATCTGACAGTAGCAGTGCTCCAGTGTGGGAATACTTTGACTCTTATAAAGAGTCAAAGTATTACTGAAATGAAAGCACACAAGGTTTGTTACCAAACTGCACTTAAACAATCAAGAAACAAAAGTGCTAACTATGCAGAATGGCCCTTTTAGCATTACATATTATTATAGGGTTAGGGTTATTTTATCACTGGTTTCATTTTAGTAGTGCATAAATGTATAAAGAGCATTGCACATGTTCAAAGTGGAGCAAAATGTATCTGCAATATGTAGTGTTGGGTAGTTATTCCTCACTAGTCACCGTGATAATACTGATAATATGCTTTGCATGTAAAATCTTGAGCTCCAAAGTAATTCCAGCTGTAAGACAAAAGCTCTGCCTCTGAAATGTTGCAGAGTACCAACTTAAAAAACTTTGAAATACTCAGTAGACATGAGTTGACATACTATCCAATAGAGGAAGTGCAGCTAAGTAATTTTATTTGACAACAACATTGTTTTTTCAGTGATGAAAACACAAGAGCTGAGTTGAAGAAACTACCAACGCTTCCCACCAAAGTACTCAAGGAACATCCATCACTTGCATATTGGTATGCTGACAGGAAATAGTTATATGAAATCTTTTGCATTTTACTATATTTCCAGTTATTGAATACACAGGTTAGAAGGTTATACACTCAATCCAATAATCTACACCTGTTTATTTGGGTCTTCTTTATGTACCATTGCAGTGAGGACCGAGTAATTGAATATCACAAACAGCTTAAAGGGGTCTCCCGAGGACAAGCCATTGTGCAGTAAGTATTGGGAAAAAAGTCAAGTTCATTAATCTTGCTCCCACCTCCACTAACTCTACTGTCTTATCATCTGTTAGAAATCAATAGCTCCTCTTAAGCTTCAGCTGTGTGAGCTGTTGCACTGGACAGACATCAGCACTATTTCCACATGTTATAACAGCAGCTGGTGGTTTTAAAAAGAACATTTTGCTTTTGTTCTAGGTATTTGACATTAGTGGAGTCGTTGCCAACGTATGGTGTGCACTACTATGAAGTTAAGGTAGGTCTGCTTCTGTAATTAATGGGAAATAACAGCTGTCGCACCTCAGTCTGAGTCAGCCATACATAAGCTGTGCTCTTGCCTCACAGGATAAGCAAGGGATCCCATGGTGGCTTGGAATCAGCTATAAGGGCATCGGCCAGTACGACCTGCAGGATAAATTGAAACCTCGCAAGGTAAACCCTTCCCGCAGCTTGGTCTCTAAAATGGCTGCTGCTGTTTCTCGGCTTGACTAATCTGACTGTGGACATGATAGCACAGGGTATGGGTAGGGATTGCCACTGTTGCACAGCGCGTGTTGATTCACTGGCTTCAATTCATGCATCAGTCACTCCAACAGAGATAGCAGACGGGGCCAGACTTGAAAAATGGGAGCAAAAATCTCAGTGTTGAAAGCTCCAGCACTTACCCTTATGAAAGAGTTTTGCATATAAAGTCCTTGGGAATCATACATATATATGAACCTGCTTTTCTTGTTCCCCTGGTGTTGTTTTAGCTTGTAGATTAATAGGAGGAACACCCATGTGAGTGAGCTGAAAGCTATGTTGTCCAATCTGTCACTTGTGTATGTGGGTGCAGTTATGTAGCAAAGTGCTTCTATTAAAAAAGAGGTGAAAGTTCAGAACGGTCCACATTCATTGACTGACACCGTCTTCCAATCAAAACCTGCTAATCACTTGACATTGTGCAACCTATCTTTTGTAAGCTGCAGATGTCAGAGCAGTGCAAGCAGCCAGCTGCAGGCAGCCAATGGTGTGTTTTTGGAGAGGAGAGGAGGGAGTGAGCTGGTGATGTCAAAGGGAAAGGGGGCTGGATTTGGGCATTATCATGCTTGTTCTGAGAATACCTGAGCAGACAAGTCATAAGCTGACAGGAGGCCGAGCAAAGTATGTGTTTGTGTTGACACCAAAGCAAGCCAGGATTTAATAACTTCACCTTTGAGGAGTGGAGTACTGCACTTTGAGGAGTACTGCACTTCTTTGTCCGGTCAACTTTGGAAATCATACTGCAGGTAGACTGACCTTTGGTTGATTTCACAATTCCTAATTTTTATGTTGAATAAGAGATTATCCAGTCTTTCAAATATTATCTTTAGCAAAACTATGCAGATATTTGCCTCTTAAAACTTGTGACTGAACGTGCGAACACAAAATACTCCTCAAAGCATCCACGTGTAATACCATCCTCTGCGTGCCGTTGGTTCAGCTTTGTGCCTCCTTCGGATCTTGTCCAGACACACAGTGAGTCATTTACCCAAACTTGTTGTTGATATCATGGCTGCTGTCAGTGAGCACCTGGGTGATATAGTGGTGGGGAGTGGGGGCTGGACGTGGTGAGACATGGATTGTGTTGTATGCTGCGATGAGTCTTTGTGTAATGTCCCCTTGTGGCATTCTTCCCTCTTTAACACCTGCGTAAGTTGCAGACTTGGCAGCCAGGAATGTAATGACAGTGCATGATACAGTCTGGCTTTCTTTAATGACTGTGGTTTAGACAGGCGAGTGAAAAACACCTGCGCTACTGAGTTCATTTTGTAATGGTTATTTGACGTCAGTAGAAATGATTTAGGAAAAGCTATATGAATATTCACCAGGACTGAAGGCACAAATGGACACATTTTAGAGCCATTATTCTTGGCATTATTTATCTCTTATTTATTGTGTTGTGACCAAGCATGTGACCGTCTATTTCCCTAATCAGATATTGTTATTACCTCCAGCTATACCAGTGGAAGCAGCTGGAAAACTTGTACTTCCGGGAAAAAAAATTTGCAGTGGAAGTTAATGATCCACACAGGTGAGCAGAACGGAAGATTGTTATTTTTTTGATTCTTGGAAACTGGGTATTTGCCCTTGTCGATTGTTCCATTTCCGTACAGCCACTGACTGATCCATCTTTTCAGCATTTATCTAAAGTCCTCATTCATCTCATCATAGCTCTGATGTTAATTATGATTAAAAACTGCAACTCAGACTCAGATTTCTTTTGTGGTGTGTTCCTTGCAACAGGAGAGCAGTAACCAAGCGCACCTTCGGGCAGACGGGACTACTCATCCACACGTGGTATGCCAGCCATTCTCTGATCAAAACCATTTGGGTCATGGCTATCAGCCAGCACCAGTTCTACTTGGACAGAAAGCAAAGCAAAGTAGGTGTCACTTATCAGTCACTGCCTGTTCCTTTTATTGTTGATTTACATAGCAAGGACTCTTTGTTTAACATCATGTTCCTTGTTCTGTTAGGCTAAATTAGGAACCGCAAGGAGTGTGGAGGATATTGCCATGGATCTCACAGAACACGCAGGTGCAAAAATAAACAGGCTGGGAGACACAGGCCTTAAGAACAACTTAATAACAGCAAGCAATGGGAGCCTGGTGTCTACAGGTTGGTTGTAATTACAGTGCTAAAGTATTCACTCCCTTGGATGTTTTCCACTTTTATTGCTTTTTGTATATGGAATCATGGTCAATATAATTTGGGTTTTTTGACAAACGTTTACAAAAAATACTAATGTAAAATAAGTAATTGCATAAATATCCACCACACCTCACTTTCAGTTTTTAGTAGATGAACCTTTGGCCACAATCACAGCTCCGAGTGGGTAGGTCAGGCTTGCTCATCTGGACACTGCACTTTTACTCCATCCTTCTATGTTAAACTGCTCAAGCTCTGGCAGGTTCTGGCAGGGGGATCTGGCATGAACAGCACTTTTCAAATCCAACCACAAATTGATTTTAATATAAGCATTTTTTTTGCAATTCCTTGTAAAAAAAAAAAAAAGGCAGATTATAATGACCGTGATTCCATTTCTAAAAGCAGTAAAAGGGGGAAACATCTAAGGGGGTGAATACTTTTTCCACTTCATTTCAGTTCAGGCAGCAATTGCACATTAAACCAGTGTGTTCACAAGTGTCTCTGTATACAATGAACAGGTTCTGCAGACTCTGAAATGAGTGAGGAACAGAAGAGAGAGAAACTCTCTGAGCTGAGAAAAAAAGAGCAGGAGATCCAAGATATTTTGTCCAAGAAAACAAAAGAACTGAAAAAGATTTGCCTGAGAGAAGCGGTGAGAAACCATTTTTTATTACACTTCTTCTGCACTGGTACAATATTTTGCAAGGCACACATGAGTCTTTTTTTTATAAACAGCCTCATTCAGTCCGCTGAGCTCCTTTTATTAAATTGTCTTGTGGCATGAGAGGGTTCTACTGTTACTTTCAGTTCATTTGAGTGTGAACGGGGTCATGTGGTTTTGTATTTTCAGGAACTCACTGGCAAGCTGCCAAAAGAGTATCCCCTCTCTTCAGGTGAAAGACCGCCACAGATCAGGCGGCGAGTTGGCACTGCCTTCAAGTTAGATGACCTATTCCCCTACAATGAGGTCTGTATTTACCGCTGCACTTAAATCAAATGCAGCAGCAACTCATACCTGTTTAGAATAACCTATGTGTAGCTGAATTATTACTTAACGATATCACTGGGAATGTGCCACTTGTGTATCGTGCAGGATCCTTTCCTGAGGAACCTGGAGAGCAGATTTGCCCTGCAGCAGAAGATTGTGGAGGCGGCTAAGAAACTTGCAAATGAGCCAGAGTTGTGCAAGACAGTCAAGAAGAAGAGGAGAAGAAACTGTTTGGATGCCATGCACAAACTCCAGCAGATAGAGGATGAGATGAACCAGTACAGAATCAAGAAGGGGAAAAAGCCCACGCAGCGGGCCTCTGTAATCATTGCAGGTATTGCGTGAGTTGACCTGCGCTACTGCATCGCTTCAATCAGCTATATTCAGAGTAAACATGGAGTCATTTTCTCTTTCAACAGATGAACTGATCCGGTCAGACTGTAGCTCCCTGTCTAGTCTCCCGCTGGATGATGGTGAGTCCGACAGCACACATTCTGGCACATTAAAATATCTTATCTGCTGCGATGACTATTAAAAAGAGTGTGTCAATATTTTTACCCCATGTTGTCTTTGTATTCAGACGACTCAGACAGCGCCAGTCAGCGGCCACGATCACGGTCGGTCCAAGGTTCTCCTCAGCTCAGTCCAATGCGATCACTGGGGGCCGAGTATGATTTGGAGAGACAGGGATCTCCAAGGGAAAATCACAACAACAAGAACCACAGCAGGTGAGGAAACAGATGTCCCGCCCCAGTCTGTTTATTGTTTTCATGAGGGAAGTGTAACTTGTTTCACAGCTTTTGATTTCATTTAAAGCTTTCTTGTTCCTGGAATGAAGCATTGATGTCATTTTCTTTTGGCAGAGTCCATGATGTTGTCATATTTGCATCCTCAATCCTTTCCTCAAACCTCATCCCTTTTTTTTCATCCTCTCCTAAAACCACATCCTTTTAGATTAGCTTTTGAAGGCCAGGAGACTTCCCACTACTACCAGAATCCGAGAGAGGTCTCCTCCACCCACAGTAGTCCCTATAAAACCCTTCCCAGACCTCCCAGAGATCCACGCAGCATGCCTCCCACCCCGGTTATGACCCGCAATGCCTACAGCAGCAGCCAGCTCAGGTGTGACCTCTTCTCCCCAGCATTGCCAACCCAATGCCTTTCCTTCCCCTCAGCCATTATTTCACAATCCCTGCTTCTGCCCAAACTTTAACCAAAGCTCTCGTACAAAAAAATCTCATCTGATCATTGATTTTCTTCCTTTAACAAAAAGTTAAAAGTTGTGTCCCTACTCCAGGTTGGAGGGGTCTCCTCACTGCTTCAGGCATCGCAGCGGAAGTCTGGAGTCCCAACCTCGACTGAGAAAAGACGGAGAATCAGAGAAACCGGTGTTTATCTTGTCACATGCCCATCGCAGCAACAGCACAGAGGCGTTAGAGGACTGCTCCTCCTACACCAGTCAGTCCAGTCTGGACTACTGTGCAGCAGCCAACTCCCACTACAGTACACTGGACTCCCGGACCTCAACCTTGCAGCGTCTCCACAGAAAGGTGGAAGTGTATGGAAATACCGGAAGCATGCCCAACTTGGTCCAGCACCACTCTGGTTGTGGCTATTCATGCGATACCTCAGCACACTATGCGCCTAGTGCCTACTACGTCAATGACTACCCCTGCTCAGACATGGAGCCTTACGCTAACGGTGCCTACGTGTATGAGAATGAAGTCGAAGGCCACTACAACGTCAACCCTTCCTACCAGATGAATGGGTATCACGGACATGACAGATTCAGGCATTATGGCACTGACCGGGCAGATGGCCTTTCCCAGAATCCCTATGCGACAATGCGGCCACCGCGGAACAGAGAGGGCCCCAGAAATGAGCTCTTGGCCAAGAACATGCAAAAGGCCCTGGTGGCGGAGCATCTGAAGGGCTGGTACCACCGGAGCAAGGGACACAGGGAGGGAGGGAGGGGTATGCTGGGTGGATATGACTTTGACAGTGGCTCTCAGCTCAGCCTGGGCTACCAGACCATGCCGGCGGCCTTCAGCCACTCCAGCCGAACCACCTCCTTTTCCTCAGGTGAGACAATGTCCTTGAGCATTTTGATAAATTTAAATCAAGTTTATTGTTTGTAGGAAGAAAGAGCTCCAAAGAAAACCTCTTCTGAATTTGGGTTGGATATATGTTCATATCTCCTGCTGTCAGTTGTTTATTACTGGTTGTAAATCAGCCAGAGGGGTCTCTGTGATGTGTATACATCCCGCAAGGGATGCAATGTTATTTCCATATCTAATTTGTTGATTTGAGTTATGTTGTTCTCCCTTGCTGTGGTTTCCCTCACCTTGCTTTAAAAATCTGCAACACACCTGAGACAATTTTATTTATGTGTCCTCCAGTTGAGGGATTTTCACATCCCAAAGCTTTTCTTGAGTGACAAGAATATAAGTTTGACAGAAAATTTGTTTGTGCCCAATCATTAATATTACATTTGAGCTGCATGTGTAAAGAGTCTTTTTTATCCCTGAAGGATTAAGTACCCGTAACACCCAGAGTGTTGTTTAACAGTATTGTTCTGTTTCTCCCTGACATGCAGGAAAATAATAAATATATGTTTTGCATACATGCAAACATCTATAAAATTACACTGATTTTTGTTCATGTCCTACAAACTGAGCAAGGATATACTACGTGTAGTAATTACATATTGTTATATCATCTGGGTGGTAACTTTGTTTCTCTATAGTGACGTGAAGCAGGACTTCACAGTGTTTCCAATAACAACAATTAGATTACAGCGTTACACTCATGTTTGCTTTTGTCTTGTTTGCAGTGTCCTCAGTGGAGAGCACGGGCAACTGGCGCAACCAGCTGGCAGTTGGCCTGACAGAGTACGACACACCCGTCACACCTCAGTACCCACAGCCCGGAGCTCACGCCTCCCCGTACAACCGCAGTCCCACACACAGCAGGTGAGTGCTGCAGTTCACTAAGCCTCCTTCCCTGAAGCTGCAGAGGCAAGAGGAAGTGAGCCAGTCACAGACCACAGACCTTCTTTCAGTTTAGTGTAATTTTAGATAAAACTCTGGTTGCTAAGGTAACAGTAATGAGCTTGCTAATGCGTCCCCTCGATGGTCAGCGGCAGGTACAGATGTAAGTGTCATAATGCATGTAAAGGCTGTGGTTTTGTGTACTGCTCTGCCTCTGGATGGAAGTTCACATTGTGTCTGCATTTGCTAGAGGTTTTATCCTTTCATAGCATTCTGCCAGTGTGACTATTTACCTCATCACAATATATAAGCACGGGGATCTCCTCTCTTTCTTCCCTCCCTCTCTCCTTCATGACCTGACTTATGCTTAACACTCATGTGTGCAGATTTTCTCCAGAAAACAAAGGGTCTGAAACAATGCCCAAAAACTCTGAGTCATTTGAGGTGGTTGGCGCTGAGGCCACTAGTACAGATGAACCATCAGACAACCATTCTAGCACTTAAAGGGTGAGACCAAACACAGCGGGCTGCTTTATGTCGTGTTGCCAGTCATCTCCATTTTGATATTCCATCTTCATTCGTGTTACTTCACAGATTATTTAATCAAATCATCCACATTTGCACATTGTGGTTTGTAGTTTGTTTGTTTTTCTTTCAAGCATAACATCTTTGCATTTTTTCAAAAATATTTAAGTAATCATCTTGATGAACTGATGTACATAAAAGCAAGGGCCTAGCCACCTGAGAGTGTTTATCACATAATTAGTAACACAAGTCTACATTCATGCTAGCAGCTCTGTGAAGTCGGACCTAAGCATTGCAGTGCTTTTGTGTGACATGTTCACCATCTTTGTTTTGGGCTATAACATTTGATGGAAATGTAATTAGTTCTACAAGTAGTTCCTAAAACAAAGAATTTGACAAATTAAAGTTTTGACTTGATGATGGCAAAAGTTTGGAGGCTCACCAATGTTATTACAATTCAACATGGGGGAACGTTAATGCCACATGTAGTGGTCGGCTAACCCAATTGTTGTTGAGACTTCACAAAAAAAAACAAAACCTCAACCACATTGAGGTGGACCTGTATATTTCCTGGCATTCCGTCCATTAGTTGTTGAGATATCTCAGTCTGGACTAGAGTGGTGGACCCAAATGACCAACTAACACTGCCTTGTCTAAAGCTATGCAGCTAGCATCGCTAGCATTACGAAAGTTCCATTTACCTACACCCTCACAAAGTAACATGGACTCTTTGGTTTGTTCCACTTCCATTTCCACTACTCAGTTTTATCACGAGGTTCAGTCATGTGTTTCTTGAAGTACAGTCAACTTGACATATTCTTATCACTTCCCGTACAGATTTCACCTGGATGGAAGCTACATGAGCATCCACTGAAGAGGACCAAACCAAACTTTGGCACAAATAAAACAGTGGCCAACAGCACATGAAGGGGATGAAGTTGAAACCTAGGCTGTACACAAACTTTTCCGGCTGCCATTAACTCCATCCTGGGAGACGTTTGATCTGTGGCAGAGTCTAGGTGTACGCTGGCCTCACGTATAAGTAACCTCTGAACACAGTGATGACACTCTTGAATGACTTTCCCATGTGCCTTGGATTGGATGAATTGTACAGGCAGATGAGAATGTGTCAGAAACAAAACAAAACAAACTTTAAGCTGTTGCACAACCGTACTGGATTCAAACACTATTGTGTATTAAAGATGAAAAACTGAGGCAACGTGTTTTTACCGAAACCAACTCCATGTATTTTAACAGAAACTAGCTACTGCCTTATACAAAACAGTAGATTATAGAATAAAATCATTTTCATGATTTCCATCTAAGTAAAATATGATTAAAAAATGTTACTAAACATCCTACAACTGAAAACAAAGCTTGAAATGTTCACCAGTGTGGCGTGACAAGAAATTATTGGATCATCATTAGAGCAGATGTGTATTTGAATTTCCATTTCATACTTTCTTTCAACTTTGAATCAGATTGTATGTCAATATTGTTTATAGAACCATTTGTTCTTGTTGGTGGTGTATTGTGTTTTAAAATGCATGATGACAATGCTGATCTTTTGATAAGAACCTCCTTTTATATTCACAGACCACTGCCGTGAAAAAAAAAACATATTCATGTCTCATTATTTGCGTTTCTCACATATTTGTACAGTCAGTGTGTAGTTCTATGTTGTTAGATATTGTCATAAAATATTTTCCACTGGGAATGAGGATGTGAATAAATATGTGTGACACCTAGTCGGTCAGTATCACTTTCTTTACGTGGCGTGTGTGTGTGGTAAACAACCAGTTCAGGTTCTGATATTAAAGAAGTGAGTAAGCCTTAAAGGAATAGCTGGATTGTTTGGGGATATTCAATATTCTCTAAATGAGAGTGAGAAGAGAAGATAGATATAACTCTAATATCTGTCTATTAATATCTGATGACACCAGCTGGAGCCAGCTAAATTAGCTTAGCATAAAGACTGGACACGAGGAAACAGCTATAGCCTGGCTCTGCAATTTCCAAGTCACTGACCATCGCTTGAAGTTACTTTGACATTACTTTCATATTAATGAGCTTTCTTTGTAAATTTTTTTCAAAAAAACCACCCAAATTTTATTGACCGTTAGTCCATTTTTAAACACAATAAAAGTGTCTCCAGTCTTTATGAGAAAATGCAAAAATAGGATCATCGGCTAATTAGGCAATTCTAAATCCTTGCAAAAATGAAAAAGTGAAAATATTCTGTTGAAGTTTTCGGTTTCTTATATAAATAACTTGAACTTTCAGGGTGTCATTTAACAGAAATTCCTGCGAGCTGTACCAATCTTTGCTTTGAGTTATGATCTAAAAATAAGTCAGACAGAAGAAGTGTGAGTACCGACTCCCCTGAAGACAAACCACCTCCTCTGGCTCATGTATTTGTTGTTGCCCAGCACTGCAGAGCTTATGTCTTCTGGAGAGCTCTGGGAGGAGCTCTGTGTGTGCAGCAGAGACATTACCCCATCCCACCAGGCCAGTGAAAATGGTTCACCTGCTGCTGTCAATCCTGGGCTTTCCTATGCCTGAAGCAACTGTCATCCCAAAAGATCCTGATGGCCTGGCCAGCTGGGAGAAGGGGTTGAAAAAAGAATGTTAGCATGTCTATCCCTTGCTTGTACCTTAAATATCTTCCATGCAGTTCACAGGGTTTAATTTTAGACTCCACATGAAGCAGGAGCAAACCGTTTCTGGCTGAAGTCAAAGTCAGACGCTTCCCAGTTTGCTCTGTCCTCAGTCATTTACTGGACAGAAATTATCTTTCTTTTTGATATCAGCAGGAGCAAGAAACTGCAGAGCGCAAATATGTCAAACGGCAGAGACACTGATGACCTCAATGAGGAAGACATTGATGAGGATGAACTCCTTGCTATGCTTTCACCTGAAGAGCTTATGGAGCTTCAGAGTGAGATGGATGTTATTATTGCCCCAGATGAGCGTGTACCGGTTGGACAGAGGCAGAAGGACCAGACAGAAAAGCCTCCGACAGGGACGTTCGACCACAGATCGCTGGTCGATTACCTCTACTGGGAGAAGGAGTCCAAACGTATGCTTGAGGAAGAAAGAGTCCCTGCTACTCTGCTGCCCAGTGAGGTAAGGTCATGTGAAGATTCATATAGCATATATCAAACATATTCTTATTAATGACAGCATGAAATGTTAAGGTGGAACAAAAACCTTTGTGTCTGACTTCTACCTACGGTTCTAATCTTGATGTTCTGATTAATTGTTTTCATTAGAAAACTTTGAGGGAGGAAGCTGAACAGAAAGAAAAAGATGAAAACAAGGAGGCGGTGAAATATGAAGAGTATGAAGTGATCGAGGAAATCATTGTGGAAGAAGCTGCAGATGGTACGGACAGAGAGGAAATTATAGAGGAGATAATTGAGGAAATTGTTGAGGAAGTTGATGAGAGAGAGGAAAGGGACAAAGAGGTAGATGTGAAAGATGAGAGAATGATGAATCTACCTGTGAGGACAGACAAACAGGAAAATATAGACAGTCATGTGAGTCCTCTGGATAACAACACAGACACGGTAACAGAAAACAATACAGATGGCAGCCAGCCCCTTGCAGACACAGAGAATACTGAGAGCTCAGTTCCCAAACACGACACATCACACGTTGAAGACAAAGAGGAAATTAAAATGACAGAGTCTTTGCTTCCCAAAAATGCTCCAGAGGAGCCAGAGATCAAAGAAACCAATGATAAGCTCCCGCCCAAAGAAGAGAGAAAAATTAACAAATTAAAAATCCCAAAGCTGGCACTCAGTAATATAAAAATGACATCAAGACCTTCTGGAAATGAGACAAACTTGGAGTCGACACTTGACAAGATCCGCAACAACAACCCCTCGGTCACGGAGGTAAACCTCAACAATATAGAAAACATTCCCAAAGAGATGCTCTTGGACTATGTCAGTGCCTTGAAGAAGAATAAATATGTAAAAACCTTTAGTATAGCCAACACCGGTGTTGACGAAAACATAGCTTTCAACCTAGCCAACATGCTACGGGAGAATCGCAGCATCACAACTCTGAACATTGAGTCTAATTTCATAACAGGGAAAGGCATCGTTGCAATCATCCGCTGTCTCCAGTTCAACGAGACCCTCACAGAGCTGCGATTTCACAATCAGAGGCACATGCTAGGCCACCACGCAGAGATGGAGATCTCACGTCTGCTCAAGGCCAACAACACCCTCCTGAAGATGGGCTACCACTTTGAGCAGCCAGGACCCAGGATGGTGGTGACCAACATTTTAACCAGGAATCTCGACCGTCAGAGGCAGCTGAGGAAGGAGGAGCAGAGGCAGCAGCAACTGAAGGAGCAAAAGGAGCTGATGCAGATGTATGAAAGCAGTCTGAACCTGCCTCCTGGTTTGCTTGAGATGCTGGGATACATACCACCCCTGGACCTCTTGCAGGAGCATGGGCTTGTCCCTCCCTCATCAGAACTGAGCAACGTGCTTCAAATGCCCCACCAGAAGGAGCAGCCGGAACCTCAGAGGCAGCTCAAACACAACAGCATTCCTAAACAACCCAGTGCTGAACCAGCAAATCCATTAAGGGATGTCCAGCTGAAGAGGACGCCCAAGAAACGTGACCCATTTCTCGAGCTGGACCCAAGGGAGGACAGGAGAACAGAGATGGCCAGTTTTCAACTGAGGAAGACTCGCCGAGTGAAAGATACAGGCAGTGGAGATGTGGCAGGTGAAAGACCCAACCTGAGCGACGTGATTAAGACTCTGAAGCCTGTCCCTCGGAGACGAGTGCCACCAAAGGTTGACCTCACGCCTCGTGACCAGCTCCTAAATGAGATCAAAAAAAGCAATGTGGCATATCTCAAATCTGTGAGTATCTTAAAAATAAGTGCTGCAAGATCAATCCAGTTAGGATCAATTGTTCAGGAGTATCAGCTGGCTGTGTATGATTCACATCACTGTGAATGCATCAAATGTTGGTAACAAAACCTTTTTATTCTTGTCCTTTGTCACTGCTCACAGGTGCCACTCCCTAAAGTCCTGGAATCAAGTGAAACAAGTCTCCTCTGAGGTTACAACTTCTGCTGTATGTCTTCACCACACTGTATGTTTAGTTTGAATATATTTGGTGTTGGTTACCGTAAAACTACTGAGAAGAACTGTAAATGAGTGAGCACATGAAAAGTACTGTCTGGTTGTTGTTCCACTGTTGTTATCTCACTAAATGCTGGTGCCTGCCGGTATGAAAATTAAAAGAGTTCATTGCCAAAGCACCCTATATTTAATGCACATTAAAATGTATTACCTTATTCGTCATTTGATCATCATCTGCTATTTATGCAAAATAAAAATATGATTTGCTTTCAGGAGGCTTTCATACATCAAACTTTCTTTCAAGTTTTGTCGAGTAGGTCTGTTTCAATAAATGTTAGATGACTCGTTATGGAGCAAACCTGTTTATGTGTGTTTCTACTCTTCAGTGAGGGATTTCTTTCCTCCTCCTTCCTGTGTTTTTTATTATAACTTAGTAGCACTGTGTAGCAATGAATCAGTGTCAAACTGAATGTATTTGCAGCGAATCATGGTGTAAATATGAAAAAGAGACAAATTACTGTCTTATTTTTCATAAAGAGCAAAGGCAGATCCTTAAAGATTGATGCCATCTAGATAATTAGTCAAAATGAATCAAATGACACTGTGCACCTACTGTCTTGGAGGGTATTCATTCATTACTCAGTAGTATTGTAAGCTTTTCATTTGTTTAAGTAATAGCCTACAATTCCCTACTTTGCTTGGCAGTTAACCCAAGTATGACAAGAGTGACATAAACATTTTGTAATAAATAAACTAATCTATATTTGCAAGCTGAGACTTGATTGAAAAACAACATACAAACAACATAAATCAGGTTCTTTTTATTTTTTACTGAGGACAGCCATGTATCATGCCCACTTCTGTGATATCATCAAGAATGAAAAGGTTACATAAAAACAAAGATAATACATAATGAAACATCCGTGTGACAGGCACAATCTCTCTGAACTGCCAAGTTAGCATGCACAAACAGATGCAGTCATGGTGTGTTAAAGAAGACAGGAAACAATCAGAAATCAATTGCTTTTACTATCAGGTGTAGCAGTATAAAACAAAACACATAACTTTAACTAATTACAGATTCAATTTAGCCTTTTCTTCAGTCCAGTATTCACTAATGATGAGGGAAAAGTGAAAAATTAAAGAAAAATTTAAAATTTTTGCTTCACTGGCAGAGTGACACACTGTATCCTGCAGGCATCTCATACATTTCTGCATGCTATATTATGAAAATAAAGACACGTGACATAATATTCAAACAATAAAGCTGCACTTGCCATTCATTTTTGGATATTGCATAGCTGTGATCAGAGGGGATACACTCAGGCCAGCCTGTATGGTCAGGAACTGTATGTGCAAATCTTTTGACCACAGGGATATCTAATCTTAAATTCATAGTGAGGCCACAGAACCTACACGGGAAACAAACTGGTCTCAGATTAGCATTCATACAGATCCCGAAGTAACAGGATGAGAGTTATTGCTGTTGATTAAGCAGTAAATAGTTCACTAGGTGTTGGGTTGAATAAAAATTTAACATGCTTGTTTTGAGGTAGTAAACTGAAAGGATCTTATTTCTATTTTTCAGAATAAATAAAAGTGGAGTTTAATAATTGCACTGTGTTGAAACATTCAGCTTTATTCTGCTGAATACATACTGAGTAATGGGACAATATGTGCTGTCAACAAGGGAAATTAGTTGTTTTTGGAACATTTATTGACATAGGAATGCTCAACCCTTTGGTAATCTATGGTGCTCATTGCCTCTCAACATCCAGTCCACATGGTAATTGTGCAAATTGTTACAATTTTGTTCTAAGTAACCATCTCTACACTTAAGATAGTGTAGACTAATACAGAGAGACTAAAGTAAATAGAAAAGAAGTTTTAGAATACAAACTTCAGTAACTTAACATGTATAGGAGGGAAAAAACTTGACACATGGGATGATGCTATGTATATTTTAATCCATACTGTCAAACACTTACTTCCTTTGGCACAACCTGGCTACAGCCTTATTCCTTTAATTTGCTTTCAATAAAATCCTGAATCTTGTTCATTTTCTCCTCCTGTTGATCCAGGAGGTCCATGATAATGCCCATGGGAGTCCTCTTCAGTCCGACACCTTCAATCTTGTTCTCCAGCCTGTTCTTCATGTTGCGCAGTCTCAAAGAGGCATGGATCAGGATTACTACAGGAAAAACATGAGGAGAATATTATTATTTTTCCAGAGCAAAAATTAAAATGATATATATTTGTGTCCTAAACTTTGAGATTTCTTTGAGATGATTTGCTGTGGTTTACATCTTTGGAAAATAACAAAACAAAATGTGATACTTTTGCAACCCAGACTTGAAAGCAGGTGTGAGGATAGGCATATCTTTTATTCCCATGTCAGGCAGATACTGATTGCATGACATCAGCCAGCAAATGTGGTTCTGTCCAAATCCACAACCCATAGCAACCCGTCAACACAGGCAGCAGTGGGCAGGCCTCCTGGGACGCGATCAAACGTCCTCGTCTGTCCACCGAGATGTTAGAGCTGCTATATTTGCTCTTGTGAGGCAAACCATCAATTATCTCAACCACTTTAGTGAAATTCTGACTCTAAATGTATTTTGAGAGCAAAACTATAGCTAAAATCAGTATTGCTTGTCTTGGAATGCTGATTTTATTTTGCAGTCCGTGTCATGACACAGGTCAGTGATACTATACATACTGTTCAATCCCTGTTCAAACCCAACAGTGAGTCAGAGTGAGAGTGTTTGGAAAAACTTGTTCACCCACAGAGAAGCCTCAGCCGAGCATCCCTGCGTGACTCACCACCCTCTTTAATAGTTCCATTCACATCAAGTTGGCCAGCGAGAGTTTGCGATCTGTACTGAAACTTACACAGCAGAGGAAAAGTGATTCCAAAGATGAACACCATGACACCACCGCACAGCGACAGCAGAAAGTAGCTGGTGACCATAACCCCAACGACAAACAGGGTGGGGTTCTTCCTTTTGAAGTTCTTGATTGGGACCTTGTTCTCTCCTGCCCACACTGAACCCATGAAGACCAGAGTCACCACAGCTCCTCCCAGAAACATGCCAAAGGGATTCAGGAACCTGAATATTGTAACATCAAAAATGACATATTGAACGTGTACGTCATAGTGTGTACACTTTTTTTAAATAGCACAACCTGCTGGTGGTAAGAACAACAGCTAACACCCTGACCAGTTTGGTGTAAACTCTGAGAGGACAGATGACTGCAGTAAGGCCTATACTCAACATTTCCACTACACTGGCCTCTGTTCAAAGAGGGCTCACATTATGGCATTAATGCAAAGTCAGAGACACGTGACCATACAGGAGCTCCAAATCTAACGTAGCATCACTGATCCTCCAAAAATGCTCAACATCAAGATATGTAACGTTAAAAATGAAGAAGATCTGTGGCTAATCGTCTCTGTTGAGAATTTAGGGTACTTACACACAATATAAGTTAGCTACGGTGCTTTTTTTTTTTTAGATTACTGCTACTGAACACACACAAAAAAACATTTGGAAAAGAAAAACAAGGTAATTATCTCAAGGTCCGAATTACAGTGTCTTAAATTTTGGCACAACAATGCCAACCCTTACAGAAATAGCCTGTGTGGTCATAATGGGTGTGGGCAGAAGCTATGCGGGCTAATTAAACAGAGAGGAGGAGATGCTAGTTAGCATGCTACCAGGACTTACCCTACAATGAGGAAAACCACCACCGCCACGGCAAAATAATTGGTCTGGTAGTACAGTAAATTACTGATCACTCTGTTGTTCCACTTTGTTAAATCACCGAAGTCTGGTTTTGCAAAACGGTCCGTCCCGGGGAAGAAGTCATCCCACGGTCTAAGAGGTGCAAGCTCCGTCTTGGCTGCCATGTCGTCAACGTGTAGTCAAGAGACGCGACACAAACATACCCACACGGGCTGCGTAATATTTTGACAGATCAGCTGATCGCCGTCCGAGCTTCTCCGTCCGAGAAGCGGTGAACACAGCGAGAAGCCCTACTCCCGCCCAAGACCCCGCGATAGTTCGATTCTCAAGGAAGCGTTCGGAATTTTGGAACTGCGTCACAGAATGCGCAGTAGCATCGCTCTCAATCCAAAGATAGAACAACACATCAGCAGCAGCTTAAGGCAATTATGATGCAATGAAATAAATCACAAGACAGTTGATGGTTTAGACTAACTAAGGAAAGACGTTGGCAAGATGTTCTCGAGTGAGAAGAAAACCTAAATAATGGTTCAGGGTTTTAGTTTGAGCAAAAACAAAGAAGAATCCACATCACCATCAGGTTTGTCTTTTATATAATACTTGTTACATTTACAGAGTCTGTTACATATTTTAGTTGTTTATCTGAAAACAGGAAAAACAGTGTATTTCTTTCATGACTTCAAATTGAAACTGTTGTGCAGCGCAGCTTTGACACTCGTGAACACAGCAGCCAGAATCGAGGACATGGGACCGTGAAAGTATGGCGGATGCCGAGGAGCCGTAAGTCTCAATGGATGAAAAATATAATATTACTCCATTTAAACGGTCGCGGTTTGCCATCAACGCGGCATGCCTGAACAATGTTTCCCTCTCTTCTTCCAGGGAGAAGAAAAGAAGGCGAATAGAGGACCTGACTGAGAAGTTAGTGACGAATGCTAAATAAAGGTCTCTGACTGGCAGCAGGTTTGCGTTGCACAGTGAGCAGCGACTGCTGGGCCAGGAGACGTCAAAATAAACGTTTTGTCTTAGCAAGGGCAGCAATAACAAACGAGTTTGCTGTTTGTGCGATCCGAGCATTTACACAGTAAATCCGACACATAAAGCAGAGATCCTTCACGGCTCCAAACCGGTAATGACCGGCACATAGTAGCTGTGCACCAGTCCCGTACTACATGTGAATCCTTAGAAGGGTTCGTGTCAATATTCACACTGAAAAAAGTGACACTTGAGTAGACTCAAAACAGTCATTGTGCATGTGTCCCAGAATCCAATGCAATGTGATGAAATGGAGAAGCTCCTAAGAGTTCAGAAATAAATAATGTGTAAAACAATAGACAGCTCCAGATAGAACGTCCAACTGTCACTGGAAGTCAGAGTTTGCAGTTTGATCAGTGATAGGCCATGTACTGCACAATTTACTGTTAGAATGAAGCAGCAATACATGTTGACCTCTTTTAATTAATTCCCATGACTGTTATTAATATGGCCGACCGCTTTCTTATACTTCCTTCCCCCACATAACTTCACTATAATGAATCCCTTGGTTAATTAAAAATAAAATGTACTATAATAGGGGTAGGTAGAGAGACATGTACTCATTTATGTCTTATTATAAGTTCAGTGTGTCTTGGTTTTGGTTGTGTGTCCAGAATGGCTGTAGATGGTGGACACAGGGACGGTGGCTGCGACTGGGACGGCCGGTGGAATCATGTGAGGAAGTTTTTGGAGAGACCTGGCCCATTTACCCATCCCGACTTTGAGCCGAGCACTGAGGTGACGTCCCTTCATGAAACACCTGCAGTTCATGCGTATATGTCAAACTGAATATGTGGTTACTCTGTCGCTTTGAGTTCGTACTGTTTCTTAAATGCAATTCTTGAAACGTGTCTGCTTCTTTCATTTCAGTCTCTGCAGTTTTTGTTGGAGACATGTAAGATTCTGGTCATTGGCGCGGGAGGACTTGGATGTGAACTCCTCAAAAATCTGGTAGGAAATGACTTTAATTAATGTTAAATTAATATGCTCACTCAAGCGTGAGATGAAAAAGCACACGGGTTTAGACAAGTTCTTACATTGTCTTGTTGTGCTTTAGGGTCTGTCTGGGTTTCGCCTTATTCACGTGGTTGACATGGACACGATTGACGTGTCAAACCTCAACAGGCAGTTTCTTTTCAGGTACGTTTCACCTCTGTCATTCCTTTTCCTTAACACTAGTTCAACATTAGACAAATATAGTATGTGTTGACAAGAATGTTAATTCCTTATTCTGGGGAATTTATAAAGATGCAAGATACTTGTATCGGTTTTTATATTAACCTTAATTAAATACACAAAGCTCAAAGAATGTACAGTATATCATCTCAATTCTCAAATATTATATCATAGTCAAATAGCCCTCAGTAACCATGTCATTGTATCTGTTCGGTGGTGGTAGAAGCAATCACTTCGTTAAATTAGAAATAGCAACAGCGCAATATTTCCTGCTGAATTGATGTTGTATGAAGTATCATGAAATGGAAATCAGGTAAAGTGTAAGTCCTTCGATAGTGTATTTAAATTGACTCTGTTACATTCCAGAAAAGTTTGCCTTATGGTGACTGCAGCACTGTAACCTTTTCTGTGTGATAAAGTCAGGTACCATTCAACATCTCACGTCCTTCAATTTACTGCTCTACACTTCCACCTAGGCCCAAAGACGTTGGCAGACCGAAGGCAGAAGTGGCTGCTGACTTTATCAATAGTCGTATCCCTGGATGTAAAGTCATCCCGTATCCTTTGCAACAACAGATTTCACGTTTGAGAAGCAGCTCAGGTTTTGTTGACACTTTTTGAAATATATTTATCAGAATTTTATTTCTTATTAATACCATGCAGTCACTTTAAGAAGATCCAAGAATTTGATGAGTCTTTCTACAGGCGTAAGTGTGTGTTTCTCACAAGGTTCTGTGCATTAGCAGAGTTTACCAAGCAGGTTAAAAGACTCATCTTGTATTTGCAGAGTTCCACATCATTGTCTGTGGACTTGACTCCATCATTGCCAGACGCTGGATGAACGGGATGCTGGTAGGAAGGAGATATTTGATTTTGTTCATGGTGTTTCTGCATTGTCTTTGCCTGATGTACCTTTGCATATCAAAAACACATAAGCATAATTTGCAGTGATCTATAAGTGGTGTCGCCTTCTCTAGATATCCCTCCTTAGCTATGAAGATGGAATCCTGGATCCCAGCTCCATCATTCCGCTCATTGATGGAGGGACAGAAGGCTTTAAAGGCAACGCTCGTGTCATTCTGCCAGGCATGACTGCATGCATCGACTGCACGCTGGAGCTGTACCCGCCACAGGTCGCTCTTCCTCAGCAGTTTTCCTTCAATAGCAGTACTATTTTTTTTTTCTTCAACAGTTAATTTGTGGCTGAGGTATTATCACAGTCATGTTTTTGGCAGAACATTGTGCAGAAGAGAAAAGTGCCACTTAAGATGCTTGAACTTAATATGAACTTTATGATCCATAGATTAATTTCCCCATGTGCACCATTGCGTCAATGCCAAGGTTGCCAGAACATTGCATTGAATATGCCAGAATCTTACAGTGGCCAAAAGAAAAGCCATATGGAGGTACGCTAAAATGTTCACATCTTTTTTCTCTACTCTTCCAAATACAATCAAGTTGTACAATTTTATGCCTGTGTTATTACAATCCATGCTAAGAGCCTGAGTCTTCTCTCCCTGTAGATACCAGCTTAGATGGAGACAATCCAGAGCACATCCAGTGGGTGTTTGAAAGAGCCCAAGAAAGAGCTGCAGAGTTTAACATTACTGGAGTGACATACAGGCTCACTCAAGGTGAGCCCATGCATTAAAAGATGGTCATTTATTTAACTCTAAGTCCTGTTTTTGGTGGAACAGATAAAGTTCTTACCTTAACTGGACACATGTATCTGATACTGTGGTGAAATTAAGCCAAGGACTTTGTTTTTTTTATGCCACAGGAGTTGTGAAGAGGATCATTCCTGCTGTGGCATCAACCAATGCTGTTATTGCTGGTATGAAACTCTATGTTTTTGCAGCAGTGGCCGTCGTCTCTCTCCAACAGATTTTGTCAGCTATAGCTAGCTAGCTATTTAATGGTAATTCTGTGAACTGTTTAAAAACTAACTTTGTGAAAAAGTCTTTAATATGAACATAATGGCTGCAAACATGAGATTAGCATAAAAGACTCAGGCGAAGGCTTTGTGTCCCAGCCAAAATTAGCATTCTCACTAGTTGATCTCGAAGAAAATGGGATCCAGAGCAGCATTATTGTATTGTGGGGTAAAGCTAATTAGCCCAGTAGTGTATGACAGATAACAGTGTAATTAAAATCTTATTTGTTCTATCATAATCCGGCCTGGATACTTCCTGTTTGTATTTTCAAATAATATGTTTCACCTTCCAAAGAGAAAAGGCTTTTAGGATGAGGACTAATCAATGTTTTTGGCAAAGGTAATGGGCCTGTCTGTCCTGAATCCAAAAATTCCACCTACTTCTTCCTGTTTTATGGTTTTGGTGTTGGAAAGACTCATTTTAAAAAAAGGGTACTCCAAATACCAGCTGTTGCTTTTAGATCATCATGCGCACTGCTTCAACAAGCAAACACTCACTTATTACGTCAGCCAAACGGGACATCATTTTGCTTTTTTGTCTCTCCAGCTGCCTGTGCCACTGAAGTTTTTAAAATTGCAACGAGGTTGGTAGTGAAAACACATTCTGGATGGCTTACACAAAATTATCTGTTGATTTTTTTTAAAAATGAAAATAACTTACAATTTTGTGTTTCAGCGCATATATTCCTTTAAATAATTACCTGGTGTTTAATGATGTGGATGGTCTGTATACCTACACTTTTGAGGCTGAGCGAAAGGTTTGTTTTACCCTAATTTGGAGTAAGCAGTATGTCTGGATGGACATGTCTCTGCACAGAGAGCAATAGGTTTATTTTGCATGCTCCTTGATTTGCAGGAAAATTGTTCGGCGTGCAGCCAGGTGCCTCAAGATCTCCAGTTCCCTCCTTCTGCCAAGTTGCAGGAGGTTTTAGAGTATCTGACAGAGAACGCCTCCCTGTGAGTATTCAGACCCCCCACACACACACACACATATTTCTTTAATGCAACATCAAGAGAAATAACAGTTAATAGGTCAAGACTCCATATAAATGTTTTTCAGACAAATGAAATCCCCAGCTATCACCACCACTCTGGAAGGGAAGAATAAGACGCTGTACTTGCAGGTAATATATGAAATCTCTGAGTCTGCTGCATTTTGTTTGGTGACCGACCATTCTGCCTCCAGCTGCAATTCAGCTGTGATCACAATCTCATTGCAGTCTGTTAAATCCATCGAGGAACGAACCAGGCCAAACCTCTGCAAGACCCTGAAAGGTACGATGCTCCAGTAATTCCCAGCGTGTGACCTTTGACCTGCTGACATTCACGAAAACATAATGTGTTTTGTTTTTTTTAACTCCTGATGTAGAGCTGGGCCTGTCGGACGGACAGGAGCTGGCTGTGGCGGACATCACCACACCCCAGACGGTTCTCTTCAAGCTCAACTTTACTGCCTGAACTTCCATTATGGCACATAGCACTGATACGAGACCGACTGCAAACTGGACGTTCCATCACATGGTTACCGTGATGCTGCAGTTGCACATTTGGTATTATTATGTAAATTAGTACGGTCTCACTTGTGGAATAGGATTGGTTATTGTGTGACGATAAAATCAGTTAATAACATTTCTTATTTTGTATTTGTTACGTTGTTTACTTCCTTATGTGTCTGAGCTGTGTTGACTTATGTCGCTATGTACCCGTGAGTCAAATGAGAGTAACGATATGCACTACGCTCTAATAAAGTTTTTACTGAACAGTAAAAACTCAACAGTGCTTGGACCCTCATTCATCATTAGTGTGATGATGATGATGAAACTCAGATATACAGCTTGGCCAACAGTCAGATTAAATCAAACAGCTGATTTCATATAAAAGTAAACCATATCACAAACCAGGGGACGTGGCCTTCTTTCAGATGAAGGAGAAGTTTCTGCCCTTGATGTTCACGGACAGGATGTCGACTCTAAGCTTCTTAGGGCGCTAATGAAAGTGGTCGCACGTTGTCCGGGAGACAGATGGTTTCCTTGATTAAGTTTTAATTTTCCAGACGGAAGGGAAAAGCCGACAGGCTTCGCTCCTCCTCGGAGCGATCCCACTGTTCTTCACAGAACCGACATATCTCGAACATTCACCGCATGCTGGAGCCCGGAACTCCCGGACGAGGAGCTGATATGTTGAAACTGCAGGTTTTCACTGAATATCATCAGCACCGTCATCTCCTTGTTTAAATGCAAACGGGTCGTCTCGCGATTTTTTTAATGTTCTCGCTCGGCCTCTAAACTGACACGGAAAACCAAACTGGAGTATCACACCTGTGGCAAACTTTTGCATCCTCGCAAAGACGATCGCCAGATGGTGTGCGTGATGTTGACAGAAATGCTGATGGAGACGTCAGCAGCGCTGCATAATGTGCATCAATAATCCCAGCAGAGGTAAGTAAATTTAAAAGAGTAATTTTATTCCTGCTGTGTGATTTCAGCACCGGCTCACAAAATTCAACACATCTTATAGTATGATTTGATGCGAAAGACAGGCGAACTCACTTTTAGTGATGATGCTGGGAGTTTAAAGCAGGTAAACAGTATGGTGTACGAGCGTATTGTTTTGGCACATATTGTTTTGTGTTCATTGATCAATAGCTAGTGATTAATAAGGAACAGGCCTAAAGCGTTTATCACAAGATGCAAAAGGTGCAATATGTGTAAAACTTAATTAGAGTCTACTCACAGAGAATTATTTGTGTATTGTTGTGGTAATCAATAAATTGTTATTTTTTAAGCAAAAATGCCAAACATTTGCCTTGGCCAGGTTCTTAAATGTCAGGACTTGCTGTCTTTTGTCAGTTTTAACATGATTGTAAATGAAATATTATGAAGTCTGGTAATTCAAAAGAAACAACTTCAAGCTTGGACTTGTTTGATATTTTATGGACTAAACAATTCATAGGAAAAAGTCTGCCGATTTTGTAATCAATGTAACTTTTAGTTGTGACCATGAACTTTACACTGATCTTTCCCTTGCATTCGCTAAGGCTGTAATCTGTCATAAAATTCCACGTCCCAGTTTCTCTGAGCGTCTGAGTCTCACAGTGACTCATATGGAATACATCTTGTTTGGGAGAGAGAGTTTAGCCTTGAATGCAGGATGGTTCACAGCTGAAGGGACAACATGACTCAGAAATGAGTCGAGGACCCACTCTCATCTGCCTCTGATCAGGCATATATTAGCATTTCTTTGATTTGCTTGGGCTTAGCTTGGTGATGTGAGAGTCATAATTGAGCAAATGGATGCACTGATCTTATAAACCACATACCAGGAGTCAAGAGATATCAGGAGCTTTAAATAAAACATGTTTTATTTTAGAGGCACATGTTTTAGATTAAACTACTGGCTGTAATTCTGTTAAAATATGCGTAAATCCCCTTTTTTATGCAGGCAAGATGAAGCTGATCACACCAGCTCGGCCATTACACTGGGGTTTCCTGCTCCTCTGTATAGTAAGCCTCTGCAGCCAGCCAGTGTCCACTGGCAACCAAAGCTCCCGAGGACAAACAGGTTGGTGTCAGACCCAGTCAGACCAGTCAAACCCCCTTAGGGACTCATTATTGCTCCTGGTCACCATTGTGGTCGTCTGACAACCTGAAGCTGAGCCTCACGACGCTTCTTACTAGAAGCAAAATAAATAACTGAATAAATTTCATGTTTGAAACTCAGAACCTTTAAGTTTAAAAGATATTTATGTTGCGATGCACTTTGAACAGTTGCCGCTCAATTAGCTGATTCTAATCCTTCCTCCATAATGCCTTTGTGACATACATGAACAGTTAATCTCTGCAGTGTCAAAAGACACTGGGGGCAGGGGTGGGGGTGAGGGTGGAGGTCAATGCAGCAGTAGTGAAAGAAGCATTGACATGCTTTACGAAAGTCAAAGTGCCAATAAAGCAATACACAAGTACACAATTAGAGGGAAGAATACTAAGACATTGCATTTGACATTTGAAATGAGTTCACTGAACATGTGGATGATTGCTGCTAATATGTTTTGATATTTGATTTCTTTTTCTTCCTTGACCATGGCATGAGTGCTTGAGGTTTTCATCCACTTGGTGGTGCTGTAGCTTTAGAAACATCCAAATTTGGTCTGAAATAAACTTGCTTCACTTACTGGGTCACTGAATAAATGTAACAAGAGGATTAGAGTATTTATGTAAATTTCAACATCTAATAAGTCAGAAAGGCATTGTAATTTGACTACATTACTGCAATCTGAAATTAACTAGGCCATCTCTGCTTACTTGCAAAACTCAGCATGAAAAGTTGTCACCTTTCCCTCCAATTTTTTTTTCCCTCAGGGTCATCACAGGAGCGGACAGGGACTTGTGAAGTGGTTGCTGCTCATCGTTGCTGCAACAAGAACAAGATTGAAGAACGCTCTCAAACAGTCAAGTGCTCCTGCTTCCCAGGACAGGTGGCGGGGACAACAAGGGCTTTGCCCTCTTGTGTGGAAGGTAACATTACCGGCCTCCTCTTCCACCTCTCTTGGCCAGAACTCTTCTGACATGACATGAATATATTATTTGTCAGAGTAGAGCCAGGTTAGTCAGAGTCCACTGATACTGAGGCTGTCAAGGAGCAGAGATTGTGACATCTGATTGAGGCGCTTTTTCCCAAACAACTCATTTTTTTGAAGTTTTTCCATCTAAAGAGTCACCTTCAGCCGCGGTGTGTTTTTCTCCAGCCTCCATTGTGCGTCAGAAGTGGTGGTGCAAAATGGAGCCGTGTCTAGAGGGGGAGGAGTGCCGAGTTCTCCCTGACCTCACTGGTTGGTCATGCATCTCTGGGAACAAAGTAAAGACCACAAAGGTGAGGAGAAGGCCTGCATGAGTGTGAGTCACACTGGCACCAACATTGTTGGACATGACCTGAAATGGCTGTAGTTTAAGACGTAGTATTTATAGATGCGTAAGTGCAGTCATACAAAAAAATTCTCTTCCTTTTCATTGCATTACTCTTATGCAAACAGGGGCTGGTAGACTTTTGAATGCTAAACATAAAGCTTTACTTTAGCAAGCTCTCTTGGATGCTGAAAGATTCCACAATCAACCATAATAATCACTGCGCCCACTGGCCATATCAACTGTCTCGGTTTCCACCGGGCACAGTGGGCTCAGAAAACCTAATTCTATAATCTGGTGAATGATGGGGGCCAAGAGGACAAACATGAAATACGCTGTAATGCTGGAAACTAAGACCCATGTAATTAAATCTGACGGCCAAAGGAAACCCCACTGCCTTTAGAAATGCACACAAGTTGCAATTCCTTTGAACTGTTTTATATGTATGATTCCTGGGGGAAAACATTTTACACTGAAACAGAGAAAAGTGAGGACTGGCAGCATGCAGACAGTGATCAATGGCTACCCAGTTGTCATGTGGCTCATCAGATTACACTTGTGAATAACAGAGTAAGATAGAAAGGAATACATTTGACCTTTTTGCTTAGTTTTTTTTACTCTCAGTGAACCTGTGAGACCCACTGTTCTCCACGGTACATGTATAATGATATCATAAAAAGATGTTCCACTTGAAATTCTTCATGATTTTTGAAAATTTGTCCCAGAATTTCACCAAAGAATATACAAAAGCAGTAAATTTTACTGACTGAAGGATACATGTCCCAAGCAAGAAGTCAGCACCAGCTGATGTAGAACATGGAAATCACTGCAGGACAGAGTTATAGTTAGTTATAAATATAAGACCTATAACATCCTTACATCATCTGGGAGATTCACATGTTTCTGTGTTAAGCAACATTGAGGACATTGTTAAAAGAAAGAAAATGAGATGGCAATACAGAGTGGGGGAAAAGACTTTGGAAAGCGATTCCTACTTCACGACTCTCAATTCAAGCGCAGAGTTTCACAAATGGTTGAATGAAAATAAAACAGAATACATTTGATTGTTTTTTCTTTTTATCAAATCCCTTAGCTTCATCTATTATGAAATATATTGAAATAATTGTGATGAAATGAAAAAAATTCTGAGTTTCATGTGTTGTTGTTTCTTAGGTGGCGCGGTAGCAAGACAGAAGCTCCAGCTACAGTAATTAGCACAAGCCCACCCCGGCCTGCAGCAGTCACCTTAACTAACACTGGACTCCGAGGACAGTGAACACCCCATCAGATAGAGCGAAGAACAATACAGATTTAATTAGATCTCTCCTGGCTGAGTTTTAAACTGCAGGAACTCATTATTTTAATTTCCTTTGGCTTGAACATAGTTTTAGCATGAGTTGATCCTCTGGAGTGGACAATCTATTAGGAGTTGACTTAAGATAAAATGATGCAGCACCTTTTTTCCCCAGTCTCAACAGACAGCTCCTACAAAAAAAGTCTGCATCACTGGTTCAGTGCTTGATATGCTGGGCACAGTGTGATGCACTCAATCAAAGTTTGGATGGGCCTGCTGGCAGACACTTAAAAAGAGATTTTGTGGATTTTCATGAGGCAGAATGTGAATACAGTCAGTGGCTTTTGACTCTGTCCGCCGATCAAAGCAGAGGACCACAAATACTGAGAAATTTATGATTATGTAGCATTTGTAGACAATGCTGTCCCGAAGCTGTACAAAGGGTTTCGTAAAGAGGTCAGATCCCTTTGGATCTGCTGCTTACTATGAAGAGGCTCTCTCTCTCTCTCTCGCTCTGTCTCACACACACACACACACACACACACACACAAATTGCACTGAATTACGTTCATTTCCTGGAGAGTACCCTAACTGTAATTACTACTGCCTGAAGTCTTAGCCCTCAAACAGCAGTCTCTACCTGCGGGGACCTCCGTCTTTGTCCCCACAGTGACATGAATCCTCATGGGTTAGTTTGTATTCAAGTTGAGGTCCCCACTGGGATATGAAAGTAAGCTCACACAAACACGCACACACACAGCAACGCACACAAACTCAAAGGCTGCTTTTCGACTCCACTGGTTGGACAGGGCACCACCTGCAACGCTGTGATGGCATGCACACAAGCATGAAGCCCCGATGCAAAACAAAGACTGTTTGAAATGCTAATCATGGGGAGAAAGGGGAGAGGAGAGGAGGAGAGGAGCTTCTTCACTGCTGAGAGTATTTACATCATGCTTTTGTTTGTCTCTCTAAACTGAGCGCTCCTGTGGAGGGGGGCTCCGCTTATAGTAATGATGGGAAACGGAGGATCTCTGCCTTGAAGCAAATCGTAGCTGCTAACGGAACAGAATGTTTACCGTTATTACCGCTTCATCAGTTGTCCTCCTTATCTGAATGATATTCCTTCTGGACCCACCCACTGATTGCCTCTCTTTTGTCGCTTGAGCTCAGCCAAACATTTTTGCTTTTCTACCCTTGCAATGAAGACACATTTCATAATAATACGAATACAGCAGCTGCAAGTCATCTCATCCGAGGCATCGGATTTTGTATGAATGCCACACACTGTGCTCCTTGAAAGCAGCTGAATTCTAAGCGATTTGCTCAACATTTACCTAACGCAATTATGCATCATGATTGTTTTTGTAGTGACAAGATTCCTCACTGAGCTGTAATGTAGGCCAAGGCAATTTATGCATGGATTTGCTTTGTAAACATTCAAGTTCTTATTATTATTTAATTTTGGAGTGTTGTGAATGTTGTAAAAATGGTAAAATCATGTAATTTTAAGATTCTTGCAGTTGTATTCACTTGTATCCCCCTGCCCCCCTACCATTTTATAAACCCATCAGAAGCTCGTGATGCAGCTGACAACAGCATTATAAAACTGATTTGCCAACATCATTCAGTGGAATAACGGTGCTTCAACATAAATGTTGACAGAAGACCTTAGCTGAATTAAAATGTAATACATCTATGTAAAGGTGGACACAATAATTTAAAAAAAATGTAATTCAGTTATAATTCCATCCACTCCAACAATAGTGCTGCAAACTACTTTATGGCATCAAAATGAAATGGCACAATGACACAGATCTCACACAGTACATGTTTTGATATAGGTTATATGTACTAAAAGATATTGGATTGGATTGAAGCACACTGAGTTGACAGATTTGGCATCTGATGGTTGTCTTCAGTGCAGTTAACATCTTGTTGTTGATGTGCATGAACTCTGGGAATAAACCAACAAAATGTCTGTTCTCGACCTCCTCTGATAAATGGATTGTGACTTTTAAAGAAGTTTTTCCACTGGACCGATTTTACTTCTCAGACTTGAAAATGAATGCAAAATTTACACAGAGGAATTAGACTCAACATATAATTGCAAGTGAAACTCAGGAGCTGGTTAAGCATCTGCAGAAATCCAACAGCAGTCTTATTCTACACTCTTACTCAGTGAACCCTTCCCCAGCTTGTAATTAGGTATTCATATATTGCACATGAATGCAAAGCTCAACAGCGTTAAAAGTCCCAAGACTGTTCTTAAAATCTGAGTAGACCTGGACAAGAAAGCTTTGGAAAGTTCAGGAACTCTTGCAGCTACATTTTCTCGCTGACTCTATAGACACTGCACAAAAAAAAAGATGGAATTTAACTCAATAAGACGATGAATGTCTCCCATTTTATTACCATCCTTATGCTCCCTTCTGTGTTTGTTTTTTAACAGTGAGATTGTCATGGGCCCACCTGGAATTTATTGTTTCTGCCCCTGTGTTCACCTGCTTGCATTCCCGTGGTCCCTGAATCTTGTGCCGTCCGTGTCTCCGCCCTCTGAGTCCTCTCTGCAGCAGTGGGAATGGCCGTGGGCGTGGCTGTGACTCACCTGATTGCTGGCAGGCCTCCACACCTGCGTCCAATCTGCTCATCAGCCTGTGTATAAGAACTCGGACGTGCGGCTGCGTCCCTTCAGTGCGTGTTGAGGAAGGTCATTCTCTTGTGCTACATGTGTCTTTAGAACCAGTGCCTCTTTGTCTGTTCTTGCTCATGATGTAGTCGTCAGCTTCACTTACCTCCAGTTGGAAAGACTCCCCACCACAAACATTTGTCCACAGCCATACTGCCTGCTCTGATCCTGCCACCTCACTACTGTCATGGTTGAATATGTTCCACCTTTCATGAAGTAAGAGGGTTTGTGTTTTAAGAACTCCAAGAAGAATGAAGTGTTTGCCATAAACGTTTGATAACAGTCAAATTAAACAAGCATACATCCTCATATTTGTGCCCAGCGTCTTAAAATACCAACAGAACTCACAGTTTCTTTTTCAGATTAATTATAAGGAGCTGGTGTGATATTCCTGAGAGGACTTGACAGATGTTTCTTAAATAAACTCTGATTCACAGACCCTAACAAAAGTTGAAGTAACCTGCGCAATACTGTTTTGTTACCTTTTTAATCTATAAGTAACCTTAAAGCCTGTCAAAAGAGCGTTAGGTCTGTTCTTTTGTACAAATTGAGTAGGAACCCTTTGATCAGCCGTCATATTACATTGCTTAAAACCCCAAAATCACATCACAAATACTAAATGAAAGCAGCCTTAATAAATGAATGAAGGTGGGAGTGATAGGATACTCTGTCTTAGATGCACACAAGAAAAATGCTATACAGCAGACACAGGGAAATACACTGAACTACTACAGATGAACACAAGACTGCACAAATGTATTATTTACTCCTTATCAACCACAAAATGAAACAAACATAACCTTGTTGTAGACATATAAGTGAAAGGCAATGAGCAGTTCTTCAGACTCAACCCTCATAATTCAAATCAGATTCACAAACAACATGGCATCTTATTTCATATCAGTTTCCAGTTTATATGTGGCGGGAACCTTCACTTCCTCGAGCCTCTCTGTTGGCGACTGTCATTCGTGTTCACTAATAGAAAATAAACTGTCTTGGGGCACATGAAAAACATAATGGAAACACTATTCTATTCCCCTTTAACAACTTTTTCCTCATCTAGACTTGACACTTGCAATAAAAAAAATGCACAATTCTCCTTGTCTTCCTCTCTACTGTGTGTGTGTGTGTGTGTGGGGGTGTCTGTACTAAATTAGCCTTCTTTTACTGCAGGCAACTATAGTGTATAGGCGACTCAGAGCGATAGACTGGATGTAGTTTGGTCACGGTTTAGAGGTTTCATCTATTTGCCTGCCATTATGCCTACACCATATCTTGAATAGAGCTTCCATTTTTGCTTAATTAAAAGCAAGAGCTGAACAATTACACTTATAATGAACAAACATTAATTGGACAATATTAATGTTATCTGCTGTGTTTGATGTATTCATATGCACAAATGCCTGGTTGCTGCATGTTACAGTAATGAAACAGTGTTATCCACCCGTACAGAGTAGAGAATAATATTTTTATACTGATGCACTGACATCACTCTATATGTACTGGATGTGTGTATTTTTTATACATTTATTACATAAAGCCTTCTTTTTACTTCTGAGACAAGGTGACAAAAGCCAGGTGATAATAAGGTTTCATTTCACTGGTTTCTGTGTAAATTATTCCTTCTTCCCTTTTTTTTTTTTTTTTTAAAAAGGTGATATCTTGAAAATAGAAGTCATTCCACTTTCGTTCCATAAGACTGCAATGCCAGAGGATGATGGCTGGTGACAATCAAGGTTTTTGCGAATCTTGATCAGAACAGCCAAACACAATCACTCCCTCTTCACATCCCTGGAAATCAACAACTTTGTCAGACAAATGTTTTTACTTGTAAATCATTTGAAAAATATTTAAATCTAAATAAGTAAGAACAGATCCAGCAACATGCGGATTAGCTAAATTGCTAGTTTATGCACTTCAGCTTTAGTATGGATTAAGCAGTTAATATATAATAAAGTATATTAAGAGGTGAAGTTTAGGGATGATGGTAGGTGGATTCTGTTGAAGTCAGAGCCAGGTGAGCTATTTCAAAAAAGTGTCATTGATTTTCTTATATAACTCTGAGAACGTGAAATTGAAAAAGCATATTTCCCAAAATGTAGAACTATTCCTTTAAAGGTCAGGACTCTAGTGTTTTCACAAAAAGGAAGAAAGGTGTAAATGCATGACTGGAACCCTGTCTTCTGGACTTCTCAAGTATGATGTGCCTGCACAGAAGGCTGTTCATCCATCAGATTAGGCCAGCCTAATGTCCTTAAACTATTTTTAAAGTGTTTTGAATGGGTAGGCCCTAATTGTGATTTACTGTCAGTCTCCATTAAAGTCAAGCGTAAGGGTAAGGCCAGAGTGGCGCAGAACAAAATAACCTACAGCAAGACGCCACAGTCGGGGAGACGGATCTGATACGAGTCGGTCGCTGCTCATTTCACGTCCTTTGCCTGAGCAGATGACACTCACATTATGTCATTGTCTGTTCTGGAACAAACAAGCAAATGAGAATCTCAGTCTGACAATTTCTTGGCGACGAACACAATAGTATCCCATTAAAAAATGTTTAAGGGCAGGCATCTTCATTTCAGTGTGACCATTAGAAGACATTTCAGAAGGCAAAAACCTTTTTTATTTTCAAGGCTGAGACATTAGAAACCGAGATACCAGCCTGATTAAAGTTGTTAGCAGTGCAACTTCAACTCGTTTTCAGGCTTTTCAGAGCCAAGATATTCAGTCTGCAGTTCAAATATAAATAATAAGAGCACACAGCCCTCTCACTCAGCCTGGAGGCATCTCCATGTCATGGCAAGTCTGTTCAGCGTCTCCACAAAGCTGAACTATTATAGCGAACCTATTTTTTGCATACCTGTAGTTATTGTGTACTATATGCTGTGTTGTTCACAATAGCTTGACAAAAGACAGATGGAGGGGGGGATGGGGGGCTCATCTTTAATTCAAGGCAGGCTTTCTCACACAGAGATAAATCCTCTTCCCACTTATAAGGGAGGGGGAAAAAGCCTCCAAGTATTTATCTCTCTATTCAGCAATTATTTAGCCTACCTGTATCCTCTGCAATTTCCGTGAAGGGTTTAATTTTATGTTTCCATTAGGCATTTAGCTGATACTTTTACCCAGAGCAAATGATGCTCCTCCACAATGCCAGCGTTTCAGCCCGTGACATGTGACGTGTGTTGGCGTCACGTTGGTTTCCAAACAGTTGCGACAGGTTTGAAGCGGGTTACATGAAATTCAAGTGACCACACCTGGAAACTAAATGTTTTTGTTAGATCTTGTCCACATGATGCACTGTGATTTGATGAGAAAACCTTTTTTTAGCCTTCTGATTTAATTTACTCTCCCACACATGCCAGTATAAATATCTGAGGAAACAGGCCTTCAAAAACACAGAACGTCAGCCGAGCGCCTCTGCATCGGTCTGACATAACTTGATATAAGCCGGTGCAACAGACACTGTGCCGGTGTCATTGTAAATCTGTCTATGTTTGCTTTGTGTGATCAAGTTGTTATTCCTTTGTGAGGACCTAACGGCATGAAAGGCCCGGTGTTCTCTGCATGAATCATGTAGATGAAAGCCTGAGGAGGAGGGGGAAAGGAGCATGAGGCACCTGATGTCAGCTTTAATTAGAATCCAGTTTGGGCCGCGTTACCTTGACTTTGAAATCCCAGAATCCTGCAGGGGCAGTGGAGACAGTTTTCGGTTACAGGATGTGATTAGACTAGGTAATCTTGCCGATTGCTTGACACCAGAGAATAACTTTTACCTTGTTAAATGCTTTGAGTATATTGTATATGTGCATCCCTAGCAGGGGCTAGTAAATGTATCTGGTGCAGATCTATCTCTATTTGTAAGGACCATGCAGTTCTATACTGCTAATAAAGAGGCATCTTGAGCATCGATCTTCTCCCCAGAAGTTTTAATCTTGTATTCCATCTTTAAGATGCATTTGAAGATGTAATCTACTTCTGTATAACAGATAAATTAACATTTGGACTTTTTTCCCCAATGTCCACCAGGGAATGATATGTGGCCAAATTACGGAGTAAAGTATGGAGTGCTGGGAATGGGAGTTTTTGTTGATGAAAGCTACCAAAAATAATTACAGGTTCATCTCACTTGCAATGACACGGTACTCATATTTCACTGTGAGGTGCAATGGTAGATACCAGAAGCAGAATGATGATCTGGAAATTCTGTCAAAGTCCAGAATGGCTGGTCGACTAAACATGGCCAGGGGAACGGTCAGACCCACTAAACTGGGGCAGAAGCTCCAGATTGACTGGCTGTCAGCCGTTGGCCCAAATACTGTGCATAAATTTCCATTTTTATCACATAAATGAAAGAACGCTTACATTTGAAGGGACAAACAAGCTTTTAAGTAAAGCAGAATATAACTGCAGGCTGAAAAAAATGAAACAAGTGGAAGGTGTGGGGAAAACTTTCATTTTTCCAGGAGATGGATGACACCCTGCACAGCACCAGCACTCACCCCGAGTTCCTCCTGGAATAAATCCTGAGGGGCAGAGGCTGTGAAAGCAATGGTAAGTATCCCACTGTGATACTGCATCAAAGTCTTGTAAATACAGGAGTGAGTCCTGCTCCCCATTCATCTATGTATGAAATCGTTCTTAGCCCTGTATGCCTGAGTCTCAGAGCTGCAACACACGAGTGTAGAGCTTAAAGATGCAAGGCTGAAGGAGCTGACTGAGATGTTGTCAGCTGAGATAATTATCTTTAAAAGGATAGTTCTACTTTTTGGAAACAACACCCATTTGCTTCTTGCTCAGAGTTAGATGGGATGATTGATAGCACTCATAGTCTGTCAAATACTAAGCTAGAGGAGAAAACCCAGCCACCACCGCCTCGAAAGCTCATTATACAATGTTATATCTAATTTAATTAAGCTGCACAAAAGTTAACATCGTTATTATTATTATTATTATGGCCCCATAAAACTTGTAGTTTTACACGTTTTTTTGTTGGCACAAACAAATTGGATAAAAGACATTAATTATTGAACTTTAGAGGTGCTATTGGGCAATTTTATTTCAGCTTTCTTCAGAGCCAGACTAGCTGTTTCCCCAGCCTAAAGTCTTTATACTCAGCGAAGTCAACCATCGTCTGGCTCCAGGTTCATTCTCACCAAACAGAGAGGAGGTTGGTATCAATCATCTCATCTAATTTGCAACAAGAAGTGCATAAGCACATTTAGAGCCGTGGTGCAGCTACTTGGTTGCTACGGTTGCTACAGATTACTCAGACAGACTGCTGATGCCTGACACCCACGTGGTTCAGTGGCAAAGAAGCACTCACATTTGTTACGGGAACAATGACTTTAATGAAATTTCATCACATATCAATAGATGGCCTCATATGTACAATATCATCATCTGAATGATTTGACACAAATAAGGCATTTCAAGTATCAAACAACCTACTGGTATCACGTTTTTGGTGACTCGATCGGTTTCGGAGGAGCTGACACATTACCAAGTTTGACTGGCAAAGTCATTAAAGAGGTGATCAAAGGTGTACTAGTACCATACAAACAAGTGTTAAAATGTACAGTATCGAGACACACAAGCCCCCCAACCCCCACAATGCGTCAGTTTCACCTTCACACAACGTCTTTGAAGCTGTCAGAACTTTGGCTGTGTTGGGTTTCATGGGAAACAAGAGGAAAGATCAAGACTGCATTCAGGGACTCAAATGATCAATATTCACCACCACCATAAACAAAGTCCTTGCGCACAAGAATTGACAAACCATTTATGTACAGTATTTTGAAAAGGAAATCCTGAGGGCTGTCAACTACCATTCTCGCTCGTCCTTTGTCTTTTGATGTGTTCCTCTCCTGTTTTTGGCGCTTCCCGGTAGACGCCTGTCTTAGTGGCGTTTGAGGACGGACTTCAAATTCTGTCCAGATATTGATCCAGATACAGACATTCGTGTTCCCTTTCAAAGTTAGAAAGAAATGATGAAAATATATTCATTACAAGGTTATGATGGAGTTCCCCACGAGCAGCTTGGAGCGTCATTGTTTTTCAGAAGCCTCGCGCAGGATGTGCTTTATGTATTCTACATCTTTTTTCTTTTTTTTACACTTTAATCTGAGAAGTGTTCACATTTCTTAAAGCAACAATAGGTTCATTGTCTTTGTGGTAACAGGTCCTGTGACAGTGCTGAAATGAAAAGGAAAGGCATATTTAGTTGGATGTAAATATCACAGAGATGAATATAAATCAAGTGTTTTGCCCTTTACAAAGCTCCAAGACAGTTGAAAGAAATTAATTAGCATGGCAGTATAAAAGGAGAAGCTGACCTGTGAATTAACCCTTGCACCAGAGGCCTTCCCTTGCATCCTTTCCTCGAGGTGTTAATATGTTGATGTAGTGTATGGCTGAGTGTTCTGACAAGAAAAGGAAGGAGGAAATCTGGGGGGGTCAGACCGTGTTGTTAACAAGTCAATTTGCAGAAAAATATCAGTTCGTGATAAATATGCAGTTGAGTTGACGCCACATTGTGTCGCAGCACTTCACATTTCCATGCCACTGTTCTGCTACACCGTCTCGTTTCCCGCGGTCAAGAGAGGTTATCTTACCCTTGTGGTTTTGATCTTGTTGCCGGCGTAGCACATCCAGCCTGAGTTGTCAGGGAGCGTCTTGCATTCCTCCCCCTCCAGGCAAGGCTCCATCTCACACCACCACTTCCCAATTACTATGGATGCTACGGGCAACAAAGACGAGTGAAACGGTGATGCAGGTGTCTTTTGACCCACTAGAGTGCAAAGCCAGATAAACACAGCCCAGCAGGTTACAGATGGATGGCCAGTAGTTGGTTTCTAATCCTAATTATCAAAGGCACCATGTCAAAGGTAGCAGTAATTAACATGGCTGTATGTGTTACATGTATATGCTTCTCATAAATTTCTGCAGTGCAAAACAGTTGCTCATTACAATCACTATAGTCTTTATTAGGAGCAGTTATATAAGAATGCAAGAGGGTGGAACTGAAGCTTTTCTTTGATTGAGTGGATCAGTAGGTGCGACGGTGACTTGACTTTAATGCATGCCACATTTCTGCCATCAGGAGAGAAAATTGCCTTAAATACAGGGTAAGTAGACAGTAAATGGTTTGTAATGTGTGACGGAGGGAAAGAATCTGTCAGAGCTGACACTGAGAGACTCCAAATTCCCCCAGTCCGCTCAGAGATTGCAGTAATGTTTGCAAAAGGATTTAAGATAAAAGCCGCAGGTGAGAGGTTTTCCTAAAGCCAATATGTGTTTTAGTTGTGTCAGATCCAAGCAGCAAATCCATCTCTTACAAGGGACTGAGCCTGCGTCACACAGATTCTTTAAGCATGTATTAAAGTATCATGAAATACCTACAAGGCACCTATGTAATCAGTCGCCATTTTCCTCTGCATCTCTTTGCTTTATGTTGTTCTCTCTTTCTTTGACCCTTCCCTGAGGTATGCTACACATTCAGCCGCTGTGTTTGGCTGTCTGCTGCTGGAGCAAAGTTTTCTCCTGCAGATACCCTCTGCAGTCTGTCAGCAACAGAATTCGGATGTGACATTATCCCAGGTAATGTTAATCTTATCTGGGGCGCGCCATTGCACGGGTGACTTATGCTGTTATTTTAACAAATCTCTGCATCTATACAAATCATCACAGTTTCGTCTGGCAGGGGTTTTATTTTTCACATTGTACGGTACATGTTTAGTTGAATTGAATATTAAAAAATGAAAACCATTCTTTTCCTGCAAGGCAAGCACATTCAAAACAAATATTTTTTCGGCAAACTGCAAACTTAGGACAGCATTGTAATAAAAGCTGATGTTTTATTCCTTCTTTATCTCTTGTATAACTCACCGTCGACACATGAGGGTCTGTTTCTCGTGGTTCCAGCCACCTTTCCTGGCAGACAAGAACACTTGACTGTCTGTGACCGCTCCTCAATACGATTCTTATTACAGCATCTGTGAGCAGCAATTACTTCACACGTGCCCCCCTCTAAGATAAGAAGAAAAAATAAGACACAGTTAACAAACTACATTAAGTCAGCGTCAGGGGTGATCAAACAAAGTTACATATTGTTCTTTGAAAACCTCATTTTTTGGAGACTGTCATCATTGGTGGAGAGAAGGTAATAGCATTTAGTCAGGTGCAGTAATCAAGTACCATTTTAAGTTACTTTAACGTATAGCTATTTTATATTTATACCTCAATAGATGCTAAAAAAAAAATCCTGTCTGAACTTGCTCATATGACATAATGTGTCTGAAAAGGCAAAGATTAGATCCTTTCTTTAGTCATCTCACTGGTACATCTACTTAAGTAAATCTGAATACTTCTTCCTCCACATATTTCTGCTCATAATGCATGAATACTTTGGAAATGTATTGTAAGCTTAACATCATGTATCTTGTGCTTAATCTACAATCTCCATATTCATAAAGTCTTTGAATTCACAGGTTTATTACGTGCAGTAAAATAACTATAAAACATTGAACAGGTTTGCTGTAAATACTATTCCTCTCCCTCACACGCCTTCACTCTGCGAACGAGCCCCCTGCAGCTTGTTGAATGTACAATGACGATGAAGAGATGTGAGAGTGGGCAGAGAAAAGAGACATCTATTAGCAGGGAGGAGAGGCCTGCTTCAGGGTTATCATGAATATGAACACTGGCTCCACCATGCAATTATCACCAAACTACTGGATGTGCCCTGAAGGATGAGAGGACTGGACCGAGCGCGACCGACCCACCTCAACCACTGGTCTCTCCCACCCACTGAGCTCAGACTCTCCACATACGAGGGCTGTGCGGCAAAGGACCATCTGACAATTACACCCGTCAGCATGACACAAGATCAAGGAGGTTTGTAGAGAGAAAAAGTGTGTTGGGGGGGGTATCTGGTATATTGCCAGCAAAGTGATTTGAAGTAATGTTTGACAATGAGCTGTGGGTTTGTGAAATGTGTCATAGTGAGATTTGCATATATCGCTTTAACTACATTTGAATATTTTGGTTTGTGAGGTCCTACTGATGCAGAGCAGTTTCTTAGCAGAAAGGATTCAGCTGTGCACACTGTCTCAAGAGACAACCTGCTGCAGTTCAGTAAACTGCATCCAACCACTACAGTTCAAGAAATCATAATTCAAACAATGTAAAGGACAACAGATGACAGTCAAATAACCCTAAGTAGTGGTATATAAACAATTAATAACATACAATAGTGATCCTCCATTCATAACTTATGCAATGACACCTTTTGCTTTTCTGTGTTTCATCTCAATTGAAGTTATATTTCTTTGGGTTTTATTACCCACAAAAAGTTGACATGTACAGACATCATACGTTTAGCATTTTTACTTGAGTTGATTATTTGGTTATCAAATTAGTTGCTAGTTATTTGCTGTCGATCAATTGTTGAACTAATTTTTGCAGCGTTTGCAATTGTTTTGAAACATACATTCATAAATCACTTTAAAACATCCTCATAACTGCACACTATATCACACATCTCTAAATTGTAAATCTCAACAGGTTATTTGGGATTACAGCAGTAAAGACACAGCCATTGTCAGACATGCGAACACTGTCGTGTATACACAGCTGCATTACATAAAACACACTATTTGTTCAACCCAAAGCCAAACTAAGCCATAAAGTAGCTTAAATCCAAAAAGAAGAGAGAAGGCTCTGTGTCACTTTGTGGAAATAATTGAGCCATCATTGTGAGCTCCTGTGGGGATTAACCAACACAGCCCCACTTGACCTGCTGGATAGAAGTGGATCTCGATTGTCTCACACAGGATTTCTTAATTTCTACTGCACTGGGATTACAAAACCCGAAACATCTTCATCTTTCTTTACATGCATAAGACTATCAAGAAAAGTATGAATTGGATTATGACAAACTCGATCGTGCCTTATTCAGGATCCAGTTTCTTCGGAGTGGATGCAGTGCCAGGTTGCAGCCTTTGCTCAGGTAGAAGGCGAAGAAGAAGGCGTTGATTGGATAGGAAAGTTTTAAAAAATGAAATTATTAGAGAAATTTAGAAAAAGGGGAGGGATAGAATTTAGAAAGGCTTTATTTTTTCCTGCTTCCTGCCAAGTCTTTTGAGCTTCTTGGGGTTATCATGACTCCTGGCTCTGGATTTCAGAAAACAGCAACAGCCTTTGGTCTAACTGAAAAATATCCAGATCTTGTAGCCACTCTGGGTGAATGTTGCCTGCTGTCTGATGCACTCAACAAAAGGGCATGTCTGCAGAACGTTAATCGTGATGTACCAGTGGAAGCAGTGGGGCATCATTTGAAAACAACAGCCCACAGGGGTTTGTTCTTCTAAATGCATCTCCTTAATTACATAAGACAGCCCCAGATTTCCTCTTTGATCTATTAAAAACACACTACTCGACAGAATTAACTTGCAGCACGCTTGTTGCTAGCAAGCGGAGCAAAGAAATCGAGATGCTCTATATTTGGAAATCATCACGTCCAAAGAATGCATTAAAATCGAATAAAAATGCAAATCAGCATGGTATTTCCAGCTGGCAGGTGTACTGGGTACCTTTAAACAAAAGCCATTCAACACTGACGCACGCTCTTAAAGTTCACCCATGGTTTCAGCCTGCAACTACAACACGCTGCATGCTCCGAGACCCCATCTACGCATCATAAATATTTCAGAGGCAGAGGCAGAATAACATGGCTTGAGATGAACGTTCTCATCAGGTGAGGGCTGGAGCCAAGCAAGGGTATAATTGTTTTCTGTATTTCCATTTCCCCCCCATTATCAGTGACTATGAACAAAGTCAGCCTGCCAAATAACAAACGGCTTCAGGGTGTGTAGCGTACGTGTGCGTGTGTGTGTGCGTCTGTGTGCGTGCGCGTGCTTGTGTCGTCTCTCCAGCAACATTTTTGACTGACAGGGAACAAGGGTCACACAGAAATTGCCACTCGTCAGGTCAGAGGTCAAACAGAAGCAAAGGGTCCCTGCCCTGTTCTTGTTGCCATGCATCCGTGCTCCTGCCTCTTCATTACTCTGAGCCTGGAGACAGAGGCTGTCAGGAAACCGGGTTGACCACCTGCAACCTGCGCCCAGCAAGACGCAGCTCATTTTGAGGCCCGAAAGAGCTGGAAAAAGTCACTTTAAAAAACTTTGTGCTATACCGGATGGTGGCTGTGTCATGTTTTCTGGGATGATTTGTTCCCTGGTGGTGTTTGGTTTCTTATGTTGATTTATTTCCCATGCTGAGATTTCTTTTGTTGGTCTTTTCTGGCTTTTGGGAAGAAAAAATGAAAGAGAGAGAACAATGAACATCTGCTGTGTTTAGTGATACAGTCCACACTCCAAATTTCTCCGGCCTCTGTCTCGTTTGTAATTGTCTTTGGCCTTGACTAATTCTAGAGTTACAGATGCCATGTCCCATTATTATGAATTATTATGAATTTGACACCAGTGCCACCACAATATTTCAGCAACTTTAGAATTACAGGTAGAAAGAGGTTGGTTGTAATTTGACTGGTCACTCAAATAAATTGTTGCAAGAGAATATATATAATTTGTATACTGTGTATGCACCAAAATATGTACATGCACATAGTACAAGGGATAATGCAGCAATGCATTACTGCACTTCCACAAATTTGGGGACACAAGGTACTTAAGAAAGAATGATTAAATCTGAAACAGATGCTGAGATAGCATAACTTCCATTGTCAAACACACAACAAACCCTGGCTCCTACATTTCACATGATGTAATTTTTTTATCCAGTTTTTATCCAAAAATGTGCAAACGGCTTTCAGACCTCACACCTCCAGCTCCTGTTTATAACACAGACATCATTCAGCTGTCGTTGCAGATGGAGCATTACTGCTCAAGATCGATATACTGAACTTAATTTGTAAAATTAATGGGTTATTTGTATTTTACTTGAGTTTTTTCCTTTTCTGCTGCTTTTATACAGTATTAACCACAGCTACTAGCTACTAGCCTCACAAGAAGCAGATTGTCGTTTTGCATAAAGCTGGAGAAGGTTACAAAGTCAGCTCTAAGAGTTTAGATTGTCATCAGTCCACTGTCAGACAAACTATCTAGAAATGGAGACGAGCTTTTTCTGTGGCTTAAAAGTGGGTGGCCACCCGACGTGACTCCAAAGGCACAATGCAGAATGATCAGTGAGATTAAAAAAAGGAGCCCAGAATAACAGCTAAAGGCTTAAAGGAGTCATTGCAACACGGTGTCAGTGGCAGCACAGAGGAAGCCGCTACTCTCTAAAATATATATATTACTGCCTGAAGAGTGCCAGAGATTTGTTATGTGGACTGATGATGCTAAGGTTTGTCTTGGATGAACACACGGCATGTCGTACAGAGTAAAAAGGGACTGCATCATCACAAAGATGAAGTACAGTGGAGGGTGCATCATGATTTGGGGCTTTGCTGCCGCTGGGCCTTGGCAGCTCGCCATCATCGAGGGGGAAATGAATCCCCAGGTTTATCAGGGTATCTTACAGGATAATGTGAGGGTGGCTGTCTGCCAGCTGGAGCTCAGTAGAGATTGGGTAATGGAGCAGGACGATGACCCCGAACATCCAAGAATATCTACTACAGAATGACTTCAAACAAAGAAATTCCACTTTTTGACCATGGCCACACCGGGACCCTGTTGTCTCTGGTTGTCCAGTTCTACCTCCCCATGCCTCGTGTCTTCTCCCTTTGTCTCCTTATGTGTCTCCTTCACCTTCAGTGTGTGTGTGTGTGTGCTGTGGGTGCAGCTCCAATCACCTGTCTGTTACCAAGCCTCCACACCTGGGACCAATCACCTCCTCACCCAGTGCACAAGAACCCTGGTCTTCCAGGAGCTCCTCACCAGAGAGTTCACTCTGCTAAGTGGAAGAGAACCCAGGCCTTATTCTCTTGAGACATATGTTATTTTCTTATTTGCATACCTGCAAATAAATTGTCTACTCTTGTTGAGGACCTCAGGCCAGTTACCAGCCTCCCTCGTGCCCTGCATCAAATCCACCAAACAACTTCCAGCCAGCCAAGCCCACAGCACCAGCCACCAGTGATTCTTTTGTGCACCAGAGGATTTCTAACACTTTTGGAGTGGCCCAGTTAGAGCCCAGAGCTTAACCCGATAGAGATGATGTGAAATGAGCTGGGAGAGCCTTTTTCACCAGACATGCTGAGAATATGGCTGAGCTGAAGCAGTTCTGTCGGACGAGTGGTCCAAAATGCCTCCTGGATGTTGGGCAGATTTGATCTGCAGCTATTGGAAGAGCTTCTCTGAGGTTTTGGCTACCAAAGGAGATTTGACCATCTATTAAATCCAAGGGTTCACTAGATTATAATTAGATGTAGTGCATTGTGTTTGTCCCCACCTGTGATGTTGATGAAGATCAGATCCTGTTTTATAACCAGTTAGAGCAGAAAACCGAGTTATTCCATGGGGTTCATATGCTTTAACATGCCAATGTTGTTCTTTAGACAGGTTCATTTGAATTTAAAACAGTGAGAAATGTGTTATGGAAATCCATAAATCTGTTTTACGGAAATAAAACAGATTTATTTGCTTATTTTATGGAAATGAGGTTTTTTTAGGACTGAATTTTAGCCAGAATAACATTATTAAATGGTCAGTTCAACTTTAAATTTACTATTTTACATCGGCACATTATGACCTTCACAGCACTATTCAAAGTATTTCAAAAGAAAGTTTTTACAGTTATTTCAACAGCTAAAATTCCACGACCACAGGGCACTCTCGATCTCCTGGTGAGGATCACGTGATAAGATCGAAGGCTAATATTTAAAATGCAGTGAAGAGTTGGAAGAGGTACTTAAACTTAAAAGTACAAAAGAAATGCCCCAAATAGATCTTGTGGTGAGACTGTTTTCTCTGCTGCTGTTTCCAAGGTCGAGAGTGAATAACATACCTACGTAAATGCAAGTCATTATGTACTATAGAGTAGTTCTGTCTCTGTGATTTTCTCATCATCTGTGGCGGCAGCTGCAGGGGAGCTGTCTGACACTTCTGGCTCACTGTACCAATTCTGGAGCAGAATTTTTAAAAAACACATTGATTATCATCAGTTATACAGAAAAATGTGTTACGTCTACTGTTATTTTCTTCCTTGTATAGCAATATTAAGTATACAACTCAAGGTCTGACTTGGTCATCTATTTTATTCCATTTGTTCACCTGTCATAAAGTGACTATCATGTCCTTTGCTGTCTGCATATCAAGATGAAACCTTGTGTTGAGATGCTGTAAAAGAGATTCATCACTGATAGGAAAACCCTCTGGCTCTCTACACAACTTCTGACACAGGGGTCTGATTTGTTCAAGTTTACCACATGGAAATTTGTGAGAGCGCTTAACTGTAATGCTCTTATCTGCACAAATGGCAACACCTGGCATCGGCGGTGTCTCATCTGCTGGAAGGAGAGCCGTTGAGTCGACGGTCTCTAGCGCAATGAGTCACGCCGGAAGCCAACGGCACTGCATCGAAAATCCGATGAGTTATGGACAGCGAGCCCGGGTGAAGGCAAATTCTGTCAAATCGTGCATGACATGAACGTGCAGCGCCGTTTCTGAATTTTCCGTGGATCTCTGGTTCTGCCTGCCTAATGAATGTGAGCGGAGTTCATGTGGGACCAGTAAATGGTTCTTCAGACGTGATGAAACAGCTACTCCGCAGAGGAAAATGGTCAGTCTATCTCAATAGAAATGTCACCACGCAATAAGTATGCAATGACTCGCTGTCTACTGTAATGAGCCCCAGACTGTGTGGTTGTCTCTGGAGATGCTGATAGCGGATATACCCTGAATGGTAACACTCCTCTCTCCATCCGATTCAGGCGTTCAGCACAGCGCGTACATGAAAAAATACTACATGAGCAATTTATAGAGGGTTTCTGAACTCCATCTATCATTTGGGTAAAGCCTAATGATCAAAGTGAAATATGTGGATTTAACGAACACAGCTTATTACTGACAGTATAGCAGAATAGTCACTGTTACACTCCATATACAAGCCAAATGGAAAGCCTTAGGGACTCAATTTAGCAGCTAACCTGTTTCTCTCCTGGGGCTTTGGATTCCAGTGATTGGCAGCCAGTGACATTATGTGTACACCCTTTACTGAGTGTGCACGCTCGCACACACACATTGAAGTGCCGTGTGACAATACGTCTTGATAACTGCATGGATTCTGAATAGCTTGCCACAACCTCAGAATCCATGTCACATGCAGCTCCCTGCAAAGACAGGAAGTGTGTTACCTGTGGTTAATTGTTTTGCAACTTAAAAGTCATTTAAAACAGACAGCAGGACGCGATGTCCAAACCACAGCAGTCCGTGTTTTAGAGCAGCACGCCTGTCACCTTTTTAATGGGAAATGCATCCAAGGTGACCCTTAATAGGCTCCGCTCTCTCTCTGTGCATGCTCTCTGCAGACTTCGAAGCCAGCAGGCTACAGCAGTTCTGTGGCTGACAGGAAATAGGCGCGCCAGATTAGAGAATGTCAAATTAATGCAGATGGAAGACAGTGAGAGGCACAAAACATGTGGCTGCGTGGTGTCAAATTGAGTGACTATTTTTTTCCTGCCTTCTGTGAAAACATCCAAAGTCCCTGTAGTACTGCTGATATTCTAGACATAAATGCTGAGGTGAAAATGAGTGATATATTGCATGATAAACTGCGAGACAAATTTGTTTTGAGGCAGGAGAAAAATGTAGAGGGTTTGTGTGTTGGTGTAAATGATTAAAAACTACTTGAGTAAACTTGAGATTCTGAAATGTTTTGAGAATTAACAGTGTTCAGGGAAAGCTACTGACATTAAAAGTGTCCACAAACAAGAATTTTTCTTTTCCCCAGATTTCTTTTTACACGCCATGTGAGTCCTCCAACCTTACACATGTGTGTTTGTACAAGTCAAAACAATTTGCAAGCAAAGAAAACTACCAATTGCTACTCTGAAAAAAGCATTGTCCATGACAAATATAAGTGCAGAAATTCATTAAATATGCCCGCTGCTTTTGACAGCATGTCATGCAAGGAGGCAGTAAGACTGGTCCTGTGCAGTGGGCCAAAGATGGGTGATACTTTATTGAAATGCAAAAAGACCACTCGTGGAGCAGAGCTGGTGTTGTTTTAAGATGCATGAAAACTGCATGGAACAGAGGAAGCAGCGAGTAGCAGGGAATGGGTTTTTCATTTGCATGCAAGCCTCAAAGCCTGTCGTGTCTGTTGTCACACCACAACGTGGGCCTGGGACACCGAAAGACTGGTCCTGATCAAGGACATTAAATGCTACTCTGATTCTCAACGAGTTGGACCTGCACACGAAGAAACGCTCGTGGTTATTTGGATTTTATGGTGGTGATGTGCGGCTTGTTCAGCATGACGGCGATGTACTGTACAACTGCAATCACGCAGCAGCTTTCATGTCCATTAAACACGCATAAACAAAGGCGCTCTACCTACATTCTGCTCTCCTGGCACACATTCACGTCTGACTCTGAAAATGGGAAAACAGAAAAAAATTCAATGTAAAAAATATGTCCTCTGTCAGTGCAAAGCCTTTCATTCTTAAATGTCAAGCTGTTCCCGTCCCTCTATCTAGCCCTTTTCCCAGACTGGCAAATGTCCAGAACTGGTATTTCATATTTTTAGATCGCTTCCTCTGATGAAAGCATTACATTCACAGAGAAGAAAGAAAGGGAGATGGAGACGAGTCAGAGAGCCTTTAGAGAGCAGCTGCTCGCCTCTGATGTGACTGCTGGCCCTTCTCACTGCTGGCCAGACATTGTGCCTGCAACATGTAAACTGTGCAATAATGCATAATACAAAGGCTAAATGACCTTTCAGGCTGCATGACATGTGTGCTGAAGGGTCGGCGGCGATGCTTATGCAAGACCTGCAAGCTGATAAGGGGGGAGAAATGGCAGCACAATACAGATTGTGTCACGTGATCATTTTAATCACTTCTCTCTGCAATTAAGGAAGGCAGAGAACACGTGTTGGTGTATAGTGAAATATTTTCAGCGCCTACACAACATGTTTTAAATGAGACATTGCAGATATGTTAATTTTACTGACTGCCTCATTAAATTTTGTCAAATGAGAAGATACAATATCAGATTGTAAATAGCAACCTATAAAAAAACAAAACATGACACATTCTGTGTTTTTAATTGTCATTTAATTTCTCCTTGTCAGTTCTTTCATCAAGTTGTTCATATTTCATAAGGGGGACACTTTTGTTCCCCATTTTCATACATGCAAACTCCAGTCTCTCTAGGAAAGGTAATTGGATCTGTAGTGTAAACATGCCAGAAGAGTTATGGAACACCAAGGTGATATTAGAGTAGGGAATAAAAAAATGAAATCTGTAATAGAGCCTGATAAACCCAATATTAATTACTTTGCTTATTTCTCATCCTTCTCTCCCCGTTGGAACCAATTAGTAAGTTGAGATGCTTCTTTTCAGTTTAATGAGGTCTAAGTAATGATAATGAATTTCATATTCTTGCCAAGCATTTAAAATAGGCTGCCACAAAGGCAATGCCATATGAAATGATCTCTCAAGCATAATTCCCACTCTGCAAGAAGTATTTCTTTCACTGAGAAAATCAAAAATGAGGAAATAAGGTCCCATTTTGCACCGAGAGGATGAATTAATAGACGCCGTTTTTCTTCACGCTGATGCCATTTGGGGACGACAGGGTGTTAGTCACACGAAATAACGTAGAATCTCACCACCCACATTTAATTGGGTCGTCAATATCCTCAAAATCACAACAAAATTCCCTCACAAATGGCCAACAGTGAAGTGCCAAAACCCTGCTCGTCGTCTAAAGAGCAGGGAGAGCCCGAGGGCTGCCACACCTTGAAAAATCCTCCACAAAGACAAAAGGCCAGAGAGGGAGAAAACAGCCTGTGACAAACTTGTTACATCTCTACACTTCCACATAATGTGGGTTAACAGGAAGTCTTGGCAGCGGGGCAGCCTTTTACCTTGGCTGGGAACACATTTGCCGGAACATTTCTCAGCACACACAAGACAAGAAGGTCTGAACTCCCTGATATAATATTAACAGTGGGACACAAGCTATCATTAATTTACCAGCGGTTTTTGCAGCATGGGGAAACTGTTGAATTAAAGAGGAACTGTGCTCACACACAAACCCACACAGGCTTGTGCAACCACTGACAATTACTGTGGCGTGTGGTGACGATGTGATCCTTTCCATTGTGAGGGTTTGTTTTGATTCTCTGGCCTGGGAACAAAAGATAAGAGGTTGTCCTGATTTGTTATTTTTAATGTTATTTATCAAGAGAAATTTTTAAGTGCTGTCATTGTGTCTGTAATTACTGTAGTCTGATATCCTGTGAGTCAGTTGGTTGAACTGTTTGACTCCAAATGGGCTAAACCAAAGCTATTAATGATGTTTACTTTGCTGGCTTTGTGAGCCAGAGGTGGGGGTTGGCCAATCAGATTCCAGGAGGTGCATGTGCCACCCCTGGTGCCCCCCTCCCTCGTCAGAGGGTGATAGGTAGCTTACTGGCCACGGGCTCAGGGCTACTGGACCAGAGCTTCTGTCTGAAGTGACTGTTCACATTTTTGTTTGGAAAAATTACTCAAACGACAACAAAGAGCCGTGACACAACCACAAAGGGAAAACTACTAAAAAGAGATTGAAAATACAACAAAGAGACACAAAATGAAATGTATAGCATGATGTAAAAAATGACCAGATAGAAGCACAAAACAAAACACACACAAGAAAATGACCACAGAAGAGAAGCTGCAGCGTATTTGTAGTAACAAATCAGGGATATACTATTATTATTTCCGAAGCAAATATTTAAAGTTGTTAGTGTGGCATTCATTTCTTTTAGTGAATGAATAATGTACATGTACCTTTTTACAATGTACATTTCACAAATGCACCCAGTTTCTTTCAAATTGTGCTCCAGGTCTTTGCCCCATACAAAAGGTTTTAAACGTGCCCCTGATCTCATGCAGATGCACACCTCAGTGTGATGAATGTTTAAAACTCATTACACTTAACATTACCATTACACATTAATTAGTATAAAATATTTATGTTATCCATAAGTTCTATAAAAAAACTAATTAATTTTTAACCACAGATAAATGCTCAGCAGGCTCAGTAACCTCGCTGTTATATATATGTATATATATATGAGGAAAAGCACATATTTGGTTTGGTTTGCTGTTTGCACACAACACAAAGAATCATATCTGTGATAGCAGAGCTTTGTTTTGCACTATTTCTGGATTAAAGCAAACTGAGCCCTTTTATCGGGACCCGGGGTTTCAGAGTCAACTATCCTTCAGCTCGCTGTCACAACAACATATTTAGAAAACCACTGCTAACTACTGAACAAAGCAAAGGTCTGAAAATGTTGCTAACGACCCCGAGAGGATGCGCTGCGCCTTCTGCCAGCCAGAGTGCTGAGAAACAATCAAGTGCTAATGCCGTCGCGAGGCAAAAAGTCTTCCCGTGTTCTCAGCTGTTATTAAACAGCAAGTGTCTTCTGCAAACCAAGGCTGCACGCAGACAAAAACGCTGTCTTTAGTAACAGTGCATACTGTAATCCTCATGAGAGGGTGCTGGACTTCAAGTTTAGTGTGCAAATTGTTTCAATGTGCATCACCCTGTCATCCAAATAATTACAGTCCTATTAGTATAATACAGCTGTTTACATCTTACATGTGCCAGTTCTACCATTTAGGAAGCAAGTTAGCAAGTTATCGACTGTTAGATGGATCATGTTTGTCTGATTAGCTGAGCTCACACTGCTGTTGCTTTTTTAACCCTTAAAACAAACCCCATGTCTTTAAGACCAGGGAGCACCATACATCACGACTAATTTGTTCATTTTTGTTCAGTTAAGTCCTCAAGTCCCTTCTATTTCTCAAAACATTTGTTGTTTTTTTAGCAACTTTCTGGTGCCAGACTGCCAGAACTAAACATTAGTGGCATGGCTCTGTGGACGTCTGTCAGCCAGTGAAATAGCTCAACAATTATTGGGCAGACATTTATGGTCTCCAGAGGAATAATCCCAATGAATCTGGAGATCCTCTGATTTTTCCCTCAGTGCCGCCATGTACTTGGCCTTTGAGATTTTCAGTGAAACATCTCTACAGCTGTTGGACGGATTGCCATTACATTTGCTTCAGACAGTCAAGTTCCCCTCATAATGAACTGCAAACAATTTGATGATGCCTGCGGACCTTTGCACGGCACCCTCAAAAAAAAAAAAAATCAATTTGTCAAATAACCCGACCACATGCCTGCTAAAAACATTTCCATCAGCCCCAGCTGTTCTTTGTGTTTCATGCAAATGTTATCATGCTTAACTACACAGACGATGGCAAACATGTACCATAGACCTACATATACCTTATACATTTACCTGCTAAACATCAGTATGCTAACATGGTCACTGAAGCACTGGTGTCTTTAAGTAGTGTCCTGATGCAGCTGCTTGGTTGGCTGTAAATTTACTCTAATGTTTTTCTTCAAAAAGTCGATAGGGTCTTTAGAGGTTCAAGGTATTCAGTTCAATTCACTGTTGCCTCTTTTGGAGTCTCTGGTACTCTGAATTAATGCAGACACAAGGATGAAGTTTCTTTGTGCAAGCTTACTGTCAAAGTAACATGACAGTGCGACGAGGATGTGAGACATGAATCGAGCACTATTTTTTTTAAACCGGAGGAGCTCGGTGACAGTAAATTTAAAAACGAAGAAGACACGCCTGAAGCAGCCGATGATGAGGGATGTTATTTTTGTGCAGAATGATCAGTCACATATTTCAGAAGCAGAAGTGGAGCGTGAGTTTGACAGTGCAAGCTCAGAGGTCACGGGCTTGACAGCAAAGAAGGCAGACCACTGTCAGCAGGGAGCGCAACAGTTTTGTAGTGACCACAAGACAGTGACTGATTTGTGTTTGTAGCTTTTGTGTCTTGCTTATAGGCCAGACTGAAAGATAAAAATGTGATTTTTGGCATCTGTAAATGAAGATGGGTGTTATTAACATTAACAGTATGTAAAAAAACCCAATGTACTGTATATAGGGTTAAAATGGATAACAGGAAATGTAGCTTATCTTTTCTTCCACTGCACTTAAAACAAGCATGACACCACCACGGCAATATGTGTCAAACCATGAACTTTGTGTGCCTCTAACACCCCCTTTTTATTAATGCTTGGGGATTCTGGCTGAGACAAGAAACAGCTGGCGTAGTCATGAGAGAGCGAAAGCTGGCTAATTAATTATGCTGTGGGCTACAGAAATTCATTTTGCATATAAGCGTTGTGATCACAAACCATAGCCCCTGTGCAGAATTGGCTGAAAGACTTCAATTAAACATGCTGTTTAAACAAATATCCACAAGCTTAGAGGAGCACTCTCTTATGAATAATTCATAGCCTGAAAGTGGGAAATAAATGGGAAATAGTGAAATATGTAAAACCTAATTGTAGCTATAAGCATACAGTAATAATTAGGGCACTGATTGTCCCCAGATTCATTTACTTAAGAACATATTTTTCTTTCAGGGCAAGCCAAATGAAATGACACAAACAAGCGTATTCCTGGGATAATATATGATATAAGGCCGACTGAGCAAGCTTTGCCTCTTTTTACAATAGGGCCATTGAATCCACCACAGAAGAAAACCAGAAGTTTCTGGTGGTTTACAGAGTGGTCAGTGGTCCTTCGACACCACAGCAGCATGTGTAATGACTTCAGGACAGAGTGTGTCTGCTGAGCTCCAGATGTGGAGCGGCCTCGGGCTGAGGCTGCACGCCACTTCCCATTGGTGCTGTGGCGGAGCAGCGATGACACTCGCGAGAGTGCGGTTGAGAGTCTAGGGGAAGGGTGGAGGAAGATGCATGTCAAAATAATGTGCCTCCAGGATGCATTATATAAGGCTATTAAATTGTCAGTGTCTAAAACAGTGCATGGAGGATACAACCTTTGTTTGTGACAGTCGAAAATCCATTTTTCATGTTTGTTTCATTGTGAGCTTTACCAGTGAGTGGTTTCTTTTGTTGAAGCGCATAGGGAGAAAAAAAAAGCCCTGATCCTCTCCTCCACACTAAAGCTACTGAAAGGGAGCCATGAGGGATTCAGTTGGTATTTTTATTCCTGAAAGAAATGAAACTATAGATATACTCCATATATTAGAAGAAAACTGATATTACAGTTGCTCGTGATTGAAATTACACCCATGTTGAAAAGACACACCTTTAAGAGGCGCTGACATGGCTGATAAGGGAGAGTAACTGTAGCTCCGACAGAGGACTATCATAGTAGGTAACAGTGTGAGGGGAGACCAAGATAGTGAAATGGATATTACAGAGTAAAGTATTTATGACAAGATTCTGAATAAATTATAATCTACAGTGGATACTTACAAGTGAGTTACTACTGCTTGTATCCTCATTTCTGCCTCTCCGCATGTCTCAACGGGTCATGCACGTACACTCGCTGCTACGCGTTTTATCAGCAACCGAGAGGTAAGACGTCATCTGCACATTGCTGAGAATCGATGACCTCTCACTTATGAACAGTCTGACCCTGCAAAGCCGACTGTTGGTGGGAGTGAGTTCATGAGGGAGCAAGGACACCTCAGGCGGCCACTATATACTCTTTGTCATACGCTCTGCTAACACCCCCACATGATGCAGTGCATCACCAATGGCACTGCCTCTTCCTGTGGAAACACTGTGCTGAATGTGTAGCATTCACACTTTTGTTCTTTCTGCTCTGCAGCACGTACTGTATTTCAAGTCTCTACCAAATATCATACAACAGGTGAGTTGTTGCTCATGTAAAAATTTGTTATTTGTTACAGCTGTAAAGCATATTTTCAGTTGCTGGATTAGTTTGTCAAATTGATGCAGGAGTTTATTCTTTCTCTAAGGAGTCAATATTTTAGACAATTCTCCTTCTGTGACACATTCAAGAGGTCGGGAAATGCACGACCCCAGAAGCAACGTCTCTGCCCGGCACTTTACAGATGCATGACAAACGCAATCTGTTCTCTTTTGGGCACCGTTCATGCTCTTTGCACCAAATAAATAAAGCACCTTATGAATCATACCACTGAGAACAACACAGCCTGCACCGGGGAAGGCAGAATCAGCCCTGAGCATATCTGAGAGAGTGGCAGGCAGCAATCTTTAAGTAGAGCTGTAGGATGGGAAGCGGGCAGCCCCGTCCAAATCACTGAGCATACACAAACGTCCACCCAAGGGTCATCCAGCTAATGGACTTCTGGACACACAATCTTCGAAGCCAGCCTGACAATATGTTGGTGTGTGAGCGAAGCAGTTGCTTATACACCGTCAAAAAAAATTATTACTGAGGAGATATTTGGAGTGAGCGATTCAGCGCTGCTGATAAATCTGTAATCTTTTTTTCTTGTATAGCTTTTCACGCTACAGGTGTTTTTATTTACAACTATCAAGAGTTTGTGTTCATCGAAAGGCCCACAATTTAACCATTCCTCAAGTCACTACACGTGATTGACTTGCGGCTTCCGAAACAACATCTCCCCATCGAGCTAAATTTCTATTGGCAAGGACACCACTGATCTTTCAGCCCCTGTAATCTCGATTTCCTCTGGTAATACCAGTCACCGTGAACTTGTGGCATTTCTCTGCCTTCAATGATTGGCCCAGTGGTCTGCAACCAATGGCCTTCTTGCCACCAATTCGTGACCCGTCAACCCCAATCCTCCCACCAATCCAACAGGCACACAACACACAGCACAGAACAAATGTCTCAGTGTCAGAATCAATCCAGACAGGCATCCCATCCTCCTCTCATAAAACTGGCATCTCATTTATCCAGGCGTGAGGACTAGCTATTCTATGGTAAATGGAATAAGAGGGCATTTACACTTTTAGTAACAGAGGGTCCCAAAGGATTAAATTTTTTTTTTGCTTTAAAATAGTTTTCTCCAAGGAGGAACCCAAACACACACATCTGAAATATTAATTCCATTCCCCTTTTGTTGACATGAGAACGCTTTCAAGAACATATCCTATTTGTGAGTGTCCTTTTCCTTTTCTTTTTTTGGTATGTTTTTCTTTCCCCTCCAATACACATGTGCAGATGTGAGTAATGAACTGAAGGTGTTGGTACAGGAAGTCCTCTGACTCACAATATTGAGAGTATTGAAAAGACCTCTTGCTGATATGCTTGAGGTGCACCGGCGCATGGAGGAAATAACAGACACCGAGGACCTGCACGCTCATGCAGCTACTTCTCCCTTTGAAGTTCTGACAGCGTTCGGCTTCCTCTCCCTCTGCTGAATCCCGAGATCATAATTATTTACCATAACCATGGCTCACATCCGCCTGATGAAAACAAAAGTTCGACCGTAATGTTTCATATTCTATTCAGCGCAATTTCACAGGGAGCACAATCGCACAGATCAAATTGAGGGGGAGCAGTGTAGCATGAATATCAACTGTAATAGCTCAAGACGGAAAGTGCAAAACCATTCATTGTCTATCTGTGTGATCTTCAGTACAGAAATTTGCTCGCTATCAAGGCCAAATCTTAATGGAAAAACAGTCGCTGTACAATGTGCTTGCTAAATAATTAGTTGTTACTCTAGGCTGAACTGCTAATATATTCATGACTGTAATAACTTAATAAAATCAAGATAATATATCTATAAATATGAACCCAGAACAAAATCAAGAGTTGGTACTTTCTTCCTGCTTCTGCTGGTCTAATTTAACACATAAGAATAATCAAGCATGCTATGTTGCAGCACCCAAGGATTAATGGAAGCTATTGAAAACACAACACTTTTTAGCTCAGTTTGATGCCTTTATGATGTCTGTAGTCGCCAGAGCTGGACAGAAAGCGCCGAGGGACTCACCGATCATGTGAATGGTGGTTCGTCCAGGCCTCGTCCCATGATGCTGTTGGATCGTGTCATAGAAAGTGGCCTGACACAGCTGAATGGCAGTCACGCTGACCCAGAGGCTCAGGCAGAGCAGCCAGGACATGACAGGACACATCTGCTAAGGACCGCCAAAGGTGTAGTCAACGCACAATACATCATGTTGTCAACCTAGGAACTCAGACCCCCCCAGCACAAAATACCAACACACAAATAAACACACTTTTGGGTTGATGAGCAAATAAGTAAGTAAATACAAATACATGTATTTCAACATTCTGTAGAAGCATACCAGTCTATAATTGGCCTTAACACCCTCAGAGGAGTCTTTTAGTCATCAGAATTTATCATTTACACGATTATATAAGTATGACTTCTTCGCTGTTTCGTCTCCCTAGTTTGCCCTGTCTTGTCCCTGAGCCACAACACTGCAAATGTGGAGTGATCCCTGGGGAGTTTTTCCCATGCAGCAGAGATTTCCCCTGACAGGCCGACTCCCTTCAACTCCCGAGCCGTGCTCCTGCCTCAAAACCAAAATCGAACTTAAAGAAAGATAAGATTTCGCAAGCAGCTGCCTGCCGTGGCTTTTCTGTGTCTGTCAGAATAATGTGACAGTGACACAGCAGTAAGAGGAATCAAAAGCCTTGTAATGTTTCACCATGCTGTTTAGATAAGGAAAAGAAAGGGGGAAAAAATAGAACAACAACGAGGAATGATCCTGGTCATAGGAGAAGTGGAAATCTGCGAAGGAGAAAATAATACAAAACACTTCAACCCCGAAATTGTTTCTCAGTAGTGTTTTTCACAACAGCAAACTGTCAACAAACATTAGTTTATTGATCATCTTTTAAAAATGTATTAATTCATGAAAAGTCTATTTCTAACATTTTTGAGATTTGTTTGGATTTGATTTCTCTAAGATCTAAGTTCATCATGATATTGGATAATTTTTAACTACATAAAACTTTTATCAAACCTGAGGAAGGAAAAAAGTGTATTGGACATAGATTGCTACCATTAAGGTCCATGTATGGATATAAATGAAGAAAAATTTCCAGATCCTCTCATGCAAAATACTTTAAAGTCTCTTCACATGTCCATTGTGTTTGCGGCATTCAAAAAACAGCTAAATGTCTAATACATTTCTTATATAGAAAGAACTAGTATAATCAATTGGAAAAACATACCATGAAATTTGCTGAAACACAAATGCATGTAGGCATGCATTTCAACAATACGCAAGAGAGTACAGTTTTTCTTTATGTTTGCAGATTTCACATTTTGCATTTAAAACCAAAATGATTTTATTTCTGGTAAATTCATTATTTCCCATTTGCATGCAAAAAGCTAAATCTCTTAACAATGATTTTCTTCCCAGAGTAGAAACAATAAAATCTTACCTGAGCAACCCAACAAAGAGTATAGAAATTACTCAACAGAATGACATAAATCCATTCATAATGCTGCTCATGTTGATCCCATCCAATAACTCTCAGTTTGTCTCGAGGAGGGAACTCCACTGACTCTGCCTCCCAGCTCCACACTTTGATAGGAACAGTCCAGTGATTCAGAAATGACCGTCAAGCCAGAGTCAGAAAATAGATCTACAGCTCTCTCAGTTCCACCTTTGAAATATCACTGCTCCCACTGACACTGAATTCATTTGCCCCTTCGCATTTACAGGCACGTGCAGGGTGCTCTTTAATTAACTGTAGAGGAATCTCTCCCTTCACCGTCTGCATCCTTCCAGTGAGAGGCAGCCTCTGAGCAGCGGCTCTCACTGAGTCCCCCCTTTGCGAGCGCTAAGAAACAAATGTTCCCGTACAGCCTGGCTGAGTGTAAAGACTGTATCACATGTCTTAAAGCCAGACTGCCTCTGGATTACACGGCGTGGTCCACCTGATCATATGCTTCTGACAAATGCAAATCAGGGGGAAACTGGCACCGCTCACATTGCTGTGACCACATGATTAACAATTATTTACATTTAGAGTGGCTTTCTTATTCTCCTGAGGCAACATTTGCTTTAATTCATTTCCTCTTTTTTGTTTCTTCTCTTGCCCTACATTTAGAGAACTAAGGACATGCGTGATGCTTTTAAGTGATTAAAAATACCAAGAAACACAGTAAAAAAGTCTATATGTCATATTGCCAAATACAAGCACATGAGGAGGGAGAGAAGTAAACCCTCAATCCTTAGCTTACCTCGGTGTTGTTACAGGGAGGTGCGTAAAAGGAGATTAGGAAAGAACATGTTTCCGAATGCTGAGAAGAAAGGAAAATTGAAAGCAGATTGTGCTCGGAAATAATAATGTCCATTCAGCCAAAGGTAATCTTCACCTACAGTGGGGGAGATCTTCAGTCTGTGATAGAAAGGTAATGGTGATAACAAAGAAAGGGAGGTGAATGCTGTTATTTGGAATAAATCAGCACCGATCACTACTGTATGCGTGGGAAACAGCTCGATCCTTCCCACACCTCGCCACCTTCTCCACACGGTGAGCTCTACTTTTGCATTGTGTCTGATTTTTTTTTTTTATCAGTGGCACACAGAACATGCCCAAGGCCTGCAGCTCACATTGCCATCTCTATGGCATAAAGACTTCACATTTTGTTTTGATGCTTGCTCAGGAAGACAGGGTGCATTCCCAGTTCAGGAAGGACTGAAGAATACACAGTGTGAGAAGAACAGCAAGAAACTGCTTGAGATATAGGCACACGACAACGCAGCATTAATGTCTGAGGCTTTGGCAGAGTCAACCCAGTGCAGAGGGGATTTGGGACATACTGTGCGTATAGGAGGAAGCCAAATAGCATAAATTGCTGAGTTGTTCTGAGCAGAACAATAGTTTTCAGAGATGGGGCAGTCATTAATTGCTCACAGAGATTTTCCCATGTTGACGCTGTGACATCGAAGTACTGAACTTTATTCAAGCCATCTGTTTCACAGGGGCTTTGTTCAGAAATATGTGGAATTCTTGGAGCGCACACAAGGCTGCGGATCTGAACACACAACCCTGAAATCAATAACGCCAATGATCTTTATTTCTGTGACACACACAGAGACATATCCATAGCCCTTGGAGAGAAAATACTCACACAGTCAAACTTGAAGAGTAACTTAATACCAGGCTTAAAAACTGCATTTTTCTGCCCTGTCTGGTGAAAAATAGAAAACACTAAGGCATAAGCTGCATTATGCCAATGACCACACCCAACAGTGATGTCACAGCAGATTCAATGAGTACACCTGTACATCGCTGCAGCAAGGGGGGACATTACACCACTGGATGTCAGCAAATACAGGTTTTACAGTACAGGGTGTTCAGTTACGCTTTAAATATGTTGAATGGAGTGGATGCAATTGTGGCTCAGATGGATTGGTTGGTAGTTTGAGCCCCAGTTCTTGAGGCCCTCGATGGTTGCACCACAGTATATGAGTGTGTGCAGGTTTAGTGATTAGACTAATGCACATAGGAGAAAGCCTTGTGTCATTATTTCTGAGGTAAATCCATCAACAATCCTCTAATTGTCAGTCAATTTTATTTTTTAAGACCTTTTATGTAAAACCACTTTAGTTGCACTAAGATTAAAATCAGTTTTTTGGGAGTGACCTGGCCAAGCATGGCAGCAGAGCAGGCTGTGGATGACACTGGTGTGCCAGGCATGGACAGAGCTGACAGCTTGGTGGAGAATCGGGGGAGCTGAGGAACATGCCCTCTCTTGTTCTCACCAACCAGCAGGTCAGGATCATTTATTATCTTGTTCCTCTCCCTCCGAGCCCTGTCATACATGTCCACACTTGCACATTATTTGGCATCTTGTGTGATGCTGTGTTCCCTCTCTGCTTAGGTGAGCAACATTGTAGCTCTGTGGCAGAACCTGCTGGTCTACAACAAGTTGAGGTTGGGATTTGCTGCCAAAAGGCAGAGCAGGTCGGATACAGGAGGTTGATGTCTACCTAAGAAGATGCAGGGGTTTGCTCCAGTGGAAGTGGAAGCTGTGAAGAGGTATGCGATCACCACCAGAGCTCAGCTTGCCCTGAACGCTGATGAGACCACCTCTGTCAGGGTCTGTGCCAGCCACTGTAGTCCTATGAAAAGGGGGACTGGCACAGTGTCCAAGTGGAATCACATTCTGGGGTACGACAGAAAAATCTAATTCTGACCGATGGGATCCATCAGACAACCCTGTAGCTGGTGGACATGAGCCACACAACAGCCAGTGCAGTGGTGCAAAAAGGGGGTGAGGAGCTAGGGCACTGCAGCAGTGATGCAAGGATTGGACCTGCCCAGGCACTTGTCTTTCCCCAATGCAAAAGGTGCAACTCCCGTCTTTATGCCCCAAGTCTGAAAACTGCAAAACTTCACAACACATACAAGAAACGCAACACAGCCAGTACAAGGACATTGTATACTGACCCTGTGTAGAGGCTGTTTCCAGGAAGCAGTGGTTGGAAGACATTAAAAAAACATAAATGTTTGTTGACCCCACCTCCCAGTGTCATGGAGATCAGACACTTGTATCTGTATATAGCATGGTATATGTTTCCTGTTATTGTCTATAGTTACTATTGAATGAAAAAAATTAAATAAATATTTACCAACTTGTATTTAATATTCCTTACAATCAAATACAATCTGTGTGGAGGACTAACTTTAATCTTTCTTCCATTTTAACTTAAGTTTCTGAATCCATATCCATAATATTTGCAGTGCAACAAAGCAATCAAAAACACTTTTTCCCTGACCTGCAGACCACTAGTTTCTGTCTGAAGAAGGTTCATGCACTGTTGATTCAACAGACTCTTCCCTGAATGGTTCTGACGGCTGGTCTTGGAAAAGTAACCCTGAAAAAAAGAATGATTTTTTGTAAGAATGTCCACGAGTTGTCTCCTAAATCTAAAATAGTCTGTGCAGATATGGCTAGGAAGTAGAAAGCCGATAAGTTCCCATGGGCCTTTGGCCTGAATGTTACATACCCCCAGTATAGTGATGGGGTTCTTAGGCACGTCATGCCTCTTCTTACATCTGCAGAAAGACAACAGAAAATCATACATTTTACAAATAATGGCAGCACTATGGGTCTACTCTTAACGCTTGTCCGATTCCATGTCAAATTTCCTTTCCAAATGGCATGCCTACAAGATAATGTGTTGGCTGCTACTTGTCCTGGGGGTGGCTAAGCAGACTGAAAATGTCAATAAATCGTTGTGTTTTGCTCAGGGTGGGAGAGCCGGAGATGTCTCAGGAAGAACTATGGAGCAGTTTTTCTATTTAGCTTTCCCCTCAGCTGTGCCTAGCCTTGCCATAACAGGAATCACTAAAGGTTTAGCTGTGACATTTTAAGATGATATTACTGCTGATTACAATGACACCATGCCCAGGAGGCCGATTTCTATCAGACACAGAGAACATGTCATACATGTCACGCATCACCACGCAATGCCTTTTGAACAAGAAGATTTTTTTTGTACATAAAAGTCATATATTTCCACAGGCATTCCTGCTATAATATCACAAAAATCTTCACATGCACAATCCATTCATGCAAACAGTTTGGTTGCAGTGCTGGAGCAACAAAGACAAGTGGTGTAACATTTCAAAGATTCAGTAAGAGAGGATATCATCTTGCTGTTGGTTGAACAACTCAAATATCTTCTATCTGAGGTCAATAAATCACTGTCGCCAAATTGCTTACAGTGAGATAGTGAGGGATGCCGTTCAAGATTCATTTGCATTTTCATTGAGTGTTTTTGTTTTCTGAAGCATTCGCTGCTCCTCTATGGAAAGGTCAATGGAAAACGGTTGGTGTCTACTTTATCTGCATGTGCCAACTCTCAAGCTCAGCCAAGTAAGAAATAAGATTATCTTGATAGAAGCCAGTGTGAGAATCTGGCCTTTGAATCTTATTCAGTAGAGTATTAATGTCTTAGTGGGTAGAATCCGCCCAAACTGCTATTAAAATCACCAAAGTCTGGAGCAGGATGTTTTTCAATGTGCTGAGCCCCTCCATGTTTAATGGAAATTGAGTGTCTCACCTTTTACATCAGTTGATCTTAACATTTAATAGATTCTTTTAAGGGTATTAATCTTTTCCATTATATCTTTGTCGTGGATAAGAACGAGGCATATCAGGCGAAACAACTCATTAACTTCCCAGACACACCTGAGATGTGATATGAGAAAACTCAAATGAAAAGCAGAATAAAAAGGTAACAGTTTGCCTTACTCTATTTTTTTTAAGGCTTATATTTAAAAGTGGGAATGCAAATGATTTTTCCTCCATTATTTCCTGAGCCCAACTGACATTTACTGAGAGCTACACTATTTGATCCCACCATTAAGTCAAATGTCATTGCATGCACATTATGAAATATTCAAATTAACAAAGAGAAGAGTGTCAGCCAGAAAAAAACTGAGCTAGCACGTAGACGTTTCAATGTAAGTAGCCATTCTTTTAGCCCAAACTGCTAGTGGCAATCTCTGGGGAAAGCAGATGCTGTTGCCTTCTGGCTTGGGGAGTTCACCGTTCCAATCCAGTAACCGTCTCTGTGCCCCCTGAGATTTACTACTGTTAAAACTGTCCTCTCTCTCTCTCTCTCTCTCTCTCTCTCTCAAGGCATCCAGGTGAAGAAAAATGCTAATACATTAGGTGGCTTTCATTCCTGCATTTAAAAATGTCATCAGCAGTCAGTGGTTTCCTGGATTTAACTCATGGGACAGTGTTAATAATTGAGATTAATGTACAGCATATGGCAAGTGTGATGTGTGTTTCTTGCATTTGCTGTCTTTAAGATTGTGGAATCAGATATGAAAACATCAAATGGGGAGATTACAGCTTCTTTGAAAGGACATTGTAAAGGGAAGAAATCTGTCATGAAGATGCTTTCTCCCCAAGTCACACAATCAATCATTTTCACTGCCTTTATGGTGTTCCCTCTGAGTTCATACGGTTGACACGGTGCATTGATGTCATGTTGGCTCCATCACATCACATGACGTCGCAAAAACTGTGGTGGTTTCATATAATTGAACTTGCCAGTCCCCCTCTGATGCCTGAGTTCACCTCCTGGGATGAAAGAGCATTTGCCCTTCAAATGTTTACATTAGCAGCAGAATAGCGTGAACATAATGATTTGGTCATGTTCACGTAACAGCCAGATGTTACATGTCAAGAATGCAAACATCAGATCAAACTTGAAAAGTAACCGGGGTTCTTTTCTGCTACTGCCAGACACCGAAAACTGGTCTAATAAAGCAATTCCATCCTTTCAAAACTGACACGTATACACGGACAGACAGTATTTATGTGTTATTTATTTTTCTGATATCTGGTTGTTGAAGATACATACTGCAATTCAAGAGGAAATCGGTGAGAGATATGTCAGGTCACTGTTGGCTGTCTTTTCCGTCTGAAAGGGATTCAGCAGAAATCTCGGTCTAACCCACCTGACAAGGTCGGAGTGTCTCATGCAACCTTTTGTGGGAAGCACTCAGCACAACAAATGGACCCTAAACTGTTTGGTACCTGCTGTTTGCACTCTGAAGGCAGCTCACCAGAGTTGATTATGGAAACCCAGCCTGGCACTCTCCATCCAGGAGTATTTTTTCTGGACCACTGCTGACTTAATGTGAATTGAACAGCTGGAGGTACCTGCAGCAATGAGCTAAAAACCTTTTGGCAAGTCTTAATGTCATTCCTGTTACCTGATGGGTACATTGTAAAATAACTAGAATGATTAGCAAGAAGAAAACTAAATTACACATGAGGACATTCTGTTTCTGAATATTGTAAGTCTTTGCCCCTTGCCCATTAAAAATAAACAACAAGCTGTATTTAAGTTCAAATAATAAGAAATCAATATTTAATGTCAATGTTTGTTGTGACTTGTGTACTTATTGTGTGAATATATTTCTAATCACAAAGAAGAAATTTTAAGATTCTGCACTGATTTCACCCCTCATCCTTCTGCGGAACGAGAGAATTTTTGGTATGACTGACAATGTTGGTACTTAAATTTGATTGGCCTGTGTGGGTGGGCACTAACCTCAAACCCAAGATAGCCTAATTAAAAGTCACGCTGACACTTGTAATAACACCAGCCTTGAAACATAATATGTTGTGTGATTCAACCCCCATGCTATATAAGATTTTTTTTTAAATGTTAGTTCTAATATTATGCATCTTCAACCCCATTTCTCAACATGAACAGCTCGACATAACTGAATTATGGACAAGTGTGCCCATTATTCAAACCTTGAGTTAGTCAGTTAGTCTGTAATTAGAGCAGGTCATAGAGGATGAAATGTGCTGTCAGAGATTGTGGCTAAAAAGGTGGAAAACTGATAATATGGGCTGAGGTTACAATGATGCTGTACCTCTGTTGCTGCACTTGCAATTGTTCATAGGAGCTTTTTTGTGTGTGTGTGTGTTTTACATGCTAACAAACTGGTTGCGTTTTAACTTACAAGTGATGTAGCCTAATGGATGTCAGTTCATTGTAGACTATAGACTGCAAACCCCAGGAACATATTTAATTTTTTTTCACGGAGACCAATGAAAGAAATGCTTAATGAGAGATTGCACTGAGTTGCATCAGCTTGTGGTCAGTTGTCACCACAGCTGGGCCCATAGTGAGACACTGACATTTTATGAAGTGGGACAAACAGCACTGTGTGTGCAAGGACTGCTGTGTTTCCATGCACTTATTTAAAAAAGAAACTCAAGAAAATCTTAAAATATCACCAAAAAATTTGTTTATGTAGTTCTTGATTGGAAAAATTGGCAAATGTTGTCAGGGCTCTGCTGATACTCCAGTGATTTTGTCCTTGTGTTTCATGGTGTCCACACCAGTTTCTTGTGCCTACTCCTCATGTGCTTATCTGTCCTGTGGTGAGTATGTGTATGGGTGTGTGCTGTGGGGGCGTGGCAATCATCACCTGAGTTTCAGCAGTCCTCAGTACCTGGTTTTAATCATCCTTCCAACTGCAGCTTAACTTCAACACATTGTTTCTGCAGAAGGGATCCTCAGCCATTCTGGAGTATCACAAGTTTTTTAGTGAGTCAGTTTCTGTGCTTGAACAGAATCTATGAAAGTAGATTAAGAAATGAGTTTGACTTTTAAAAAAACCAAACCAAAACCTTGCCAGGAAATAGTCCAGCACACAACCTCTCCCAAAGCCACAACTTGTTTTTAAATTTGAGCTTCCATAATTGTTAAAGAAACAGGATATAACATATTAACTGGTAAGCTTTATTGGTGCTGGTAAAGGTGAAGTCTCAGAGCCAGACTTGTGTCCCTGACCTCAGTCTTTATGCTAAGATAACAATCTCCTGGCTCCTGCTTTACATTTGTGATATATTGGGTATCAGTCTTCTCGGATAACTCTTGGGATAAATGGGAATGACATTTTCAAACATACAGAAATATTCTAGGATGACTTCGCTAAAGACGAGAGGGACACCCTGACTTTATCATAGAGATACTGTAAATACAACTGAATGCTCTCTTGCCTGAGAAAAACACAGGGTAACCTGTACTTAAAAGCATAATTTAAAAAAAGCATGTTGAAATAAAAAATGCTACACAGCAGGCTGCACCACAGGATTAGAAGGTGGTCAAAGCAAAAACATTTTTTTTACTAGAAATCCTTTTTGAATATTTTTCCAAGCTGTTCAAGTGAACTTCATTTCACCATTACTGTGCTCACTATTTCTCCCCCTCCTCCACAGGCATAATAGGAAAATAGCTAATATAAAAACTGAAATTGTATTCTTTCCTCTGTAAAGAGAGATGATTGCATATCAAGTTGGCTGGTTGAAGTACCTACTGTGTATGACTCCTGTGTGGTGGGAGAGGAAGCATTTTTCTTCCAACCAATGGAAGAGTGAGTCAGGTTTATGACTACGGGGAGCAGAGGGTGGCCTTTATTTCCCTGAGAAGAGTCATTATTATTGCCCTGCAAATTTATGGCTTGCTTCTGGAGAGAACCTACCAGCAGAGTGCCTGTCATTTCTCTTACTATCTTATGCATTATTGATAAGTCCATGGTCCTCTCATCCATTGTGTGCTATTGCCATAACTCAGCAGCAGAAAACAACACATACAGTATGCTGTAGATGTGTAGAGTGAGTCTCTTTTTTGTTCTCTCTACTGTATTTTTACACCGCTATTTTATGGGAACCTTTAAAAACGGAATTACAACAATACCAAGCCACAATATGAACAACTCTGATCCCCCTTTAAGAAAATAATTGTTGTCACTTGTCTCTTAATAAACATATTGTCTAGAGCACACAGCTGGAAGCATTTTACAGGATAGATTAAACATATACTCATTCCCCTCCAGAATTCCTCTCTTATTCAAAAAAATGTTCATATTTACAAATAACTGGATAATCAAATTAACCTCAGTGTCATGAACCACTGTTTGATGATTGGGTTCATTGGTGGTTGAAGAGATGCAGACAGTGGCTAAAGAAAGAATAGATGTGGACTGTAAGGAGCTAATCTGAAAGCGAGAAGCTAAGTCACAAGGGACAAGAGTGGTTTCCTTTTTTACTGCAGAAGATAGTTTTCAAAAGAAGAGTTATATCCATTAAATCCACTATTCAAATAATACAAATAGAAAGTAGATATTTAAATTTGACAGCCACTGACTATCATGTGGTTACAGCCGCTTTTTTGGGGGGTGGGTATGTAAGAGTACACGTGACAAAAGCCAGAACAACCCATTAATTGTGGGAGTCTGCTTTAGTTAATACGTCCTGATAAATTGCTGCTATTAGCGACATACTTAGCAGTTAGATGTGGAGATAATGATACCATCATGTTGTTAAAGGATAACAAGGATCAGCCTCTGGCAACAAAGGATGCCCTCCTTCGAAGCTGTCCTTCACCTGGCCGTGAACGCTGCTGCTTTTCAAAGAGATGACGAGAAAAAAGAGCATCCGAGCGCAGACGACTTTCATTTTTTGCTTTATCAAAAGTGCCAGTAAATCTGCCATCCATGGACATGTGGATGTTTAATGTTAAATGTAGCTGCACTGTATTAGTTACAAGCAGAGACACACACACAGACACACACACACACACACACCAGAGTCACTGCAAGTTCATCAGTGATGATTTATTTGGCACCTCCCACATGTGCTACCTCTTTCTCTCTGTCTCTTCCCCCCTCTCGCTGAAGGACCCTTCAGACCAGCAGCAATCATCCTATTTAGACAGCTGAGAGGGCTGCTTTCTGAAACATGGCATTGTCTAATCCTGCCTGCGCATGCAATCATGCTCTTCACTCTGTGGTGATGAGGTTAATTTGGGTCTTTTGTGTATATTTTTGCTTATTTGCTTGTTTATGTAAGGGTTTTATTTCAACTGCAAAAGAAAAAGCTCATTTTTATTTTAAACTGACAGATTTCAACACATTTTCTCATATTTCTGAAAATGGTGAACCGATTGCCTTGGCCATGTTTTCTAATTCAGGTTTCATGCCACTTTGTTGTTGAAACATGATGTAAGAAGATGTACTGTGAGTGATGTGATGTAAAGCTGCACAGAAGCCAGTTTGTGAGTTGTGCTGTTTGTCGATTTGTTCCATTGGCTACCAGTGACAATGCCCTTTGTCTAGATGCTAATGTAACTGTTGAATTCTCTGAAAACCTGTGTACAAATAATTTTCGTGTGTGCATTTTTTTTTCTACATGAGAGAAATGAAGGAAACTGTTTTGAATTTTTGCTTTAGGCTTCAGTGCAGCCTACACACATACTGAGGAACCAAAACAATACTTGTCAACCAAATACACTTGTAATCATTTTAAGGGTTATCACTGATTTTTCTTGCAGGAACAGGAATCCTTCTGGAGTGGATGCCAAACTAATGGACAAATATACTATGCTATATTATATTTATACTAAACAATTCTATGTTATATATTATGCTAATAATCAGTAATAATTTATATATAATAAACTATATACTACATAAAAATGCTATGCTATACCATCCTAATTTTGCTTTGACATCCAATGGTAATTTTTAACGATTTCATCCCTGAAACTGTTTTTCAAAATGATGTTGTACCTCTAAATCCTACAAAACAGAAAATTAGGTTTTGAATGATTTTCCCTCCACCTTTTGAATCTATTGACCGCTCCTCTAAAACTGTTCTCAACGACATGAAATGTAAAATTTAAAAACAGCAACAACAACAAAAAACCCTCTTTGTATCCTTTTACACTGTGCAAGGCATCCACTCATCATTTCCTTCTGAGTAAACCTGTAGGGTCTAATTTAAAGATAATTCATTGACTTATCCATATGGTTTATAGTTTTATAAATGGCTCTGCTTCTCTTTAGGAAAAGAATGGGAATTTAATCACACACCTTTGGCAGGCTTAGCGAGGCTGCTGTGACAGTCAACAACCTCATCATGTCGGCCTGGGACTCAGGAGAGACTGCCCTTGAAACACAAAGAACCTCTGAGGACATTGATTCACTTCAGCCACTGTAGAGCTCATTCGCAATTACAAAAGGCCAGTGTACTCAGAACCTTTTCAGTGCAGACAAGCATATTTAAAACAACACAGTGCACTCTGGGTATCTAAATAAGTTAGTCAGTAATGCCTCCCACATTCCCAGAGAAAGAGCAACCCCATCACGGCTCCCCTGCTCATCGCCAGCTTTAGTTCGGGGTAATGATACACTTAATTATTCTGGGTCCTATCCAGAAATGTGAAGATGACACAATTTGGTAACAGAATCCTCGTATTACAGGGTTCCTGATGTGTAATTACACAGATGTTATGAGTGAATCAGGTACTGTATATGAGCTTGCAGTTGATTTGTGCCATCGTGTCTCATCCTGCTTTTCATTTTGTGCCAAGGACAAGCCGATACGCCTCAGTTGCTCATATAATTATTTCTGCTTCTCTCGCTTTTCCATGCCCAGTCCCTCTGTCATGCTCTCAGCCTCAGCCCAGGCCTGGGTGTCGATCCCGGAGGACGTGATGCCGAAATGCCTATCTCAGATGTCTGCAGATGGGGATTGGAAACTATCTCAGATTCAATACAATTTTCCAAATCAAGACTGAGGATTTAAATGAAATCTTACAATGTTATCTCTCGGGTCAAATTGGTCACTCAAGTGGGTTGCCCTGATAGTCTGATAGTGCAGCTCACTTATTTGTTATAGCCCACATGCCACAGATTACATCTGACCGCATGTGTGCACAATGTGTAAATGCTACTTGGCTTGTGGGCAGTTTATGTCGCATGTCCATTCTCCAGATCTTCAATCAAATTTGTTTGTGTAGCAGTGGAATTCAGTGTGGTATTCAAAAGATAGATTATAATCCACAGGACAATCCTTGTATTCTTTTTGTAATATGCATACAACAGTCGCGCTGTCCCCAGCCACGCAAGCTTTAGTGGTTGTCTGTGTTCACCAGATAAAGAGAAACAATGGTTTTAATAGGCAGCAGAGAGCCTCCACAACCAGTGTTTCAGCACGGCACATTTGTTCTCACAAAGGCTAACTGTATTTTGAGTGGCAGATTAAGGATATTGGTCAGGGGCTCTGCATTGTCAGCACTGAAAAGTGGGGTAAATGTGTGTTTCGATGATAATTCACATATTCTCGGGCACGACGGCAGACCAAAAAAACAAAAACGAAAAAAGCCTTACTCTTCCATGGTTTTAGGAAATGTGTTTCGCTGATTGTTAATTATGGGTAACATAATCTCATTAAGTCCTTTTGCTTTGCGACTCAATTTCTTTTACAAGCATTAGTCATGATTGAGTAGTTTAGGGGTTTATGTTCCTCTTTAGACTGAGTTCAAAAAAATGTCCATCTTCCTAAGGGCAGTGTTTTATCCCATTTGTATTCAACAAGAAAGCCTGATGTCCGGCAGCAGCCACAGCTGCAGCACAGTTTGTCTGGTCAAGTGTCTGTAATACTAAACTGTCTTGGCACCAGACTGTCTTGGAAAGACTTAAATATCCAGAAACTGTAAGAGAATGGTTTTAGCTGCTTTTTCACCAATATCCTCTTGTACAATATCAGTGCAATACAGCAGTGGTGGACAAAATATTCAGATTCTTTACTTAAAGCCGCCATGATCGTTATTTTTATAAGACTGTTGTATTAAATAACAGTGTTTAATCATCATGACAGTGTGAAAGTGGTCACTTGTGGTGATGAACCTGCAGGAAAATGATCACATGAATCTAAGCCACTAAGCTTTATGGAGCTTTATGGCGGGTTTACTATTTTGTTTCAGTGAAAAAGTGGAGAGAAAAAAAACACTACATACTGCCTACTTACAGACACAAGTAAATATTATTGTAGCTTGTGAATATAGTGGAGCATATAGCAGCTAAAGAGTCACATGTGTTTCTCAGGAGAGACCAAAAACCGAGCTTTGAAAATTACGTTAATCTTTAACAGTGAATTGTATCCTATATTGTATCCTTTTTTAAATGTAAACTCCTAATCCACAAAGTAACTAGTAATTAAAGTTATGGTGCAGTAAAAATTAATACTGTATATTTTCTTTTGTGGACCACCACAGTTCACATCTTACTGTAGCCTACGTATATCTAGATAAGTACATAAGTGTCCGCTTCAAAGACGAACATTAATAATCGGCTGAGTGTTTTGTTGAACAGATATCTTTCATCTGATTCAGGCTGCCCTCTAGGGATTTTGGAGGGTGAAGCAAAAAATCTAGACATACTCTGTTATTCCCTCTACACATTCAGAGGCTGGAGAAAAACCTAATTTCAAAGGAAGAATCTCCAAAATACAGATGATTTTGAGCCGCATAAATATCAAGGTGACCATGATCGATGTTATGGTAGCTTATTGATTTTGAAAGTAGGGTACTCTGTGCCTTGTTTTCCCCAAATGATCTCAGTAAATCTTGTGTTTCATCAGGGCCGACAGTCGGTTAAGAAACACTACAGGACATGGTGTCTCCAGGAAGGTGTGATTGAGTCCTTGAGAGCTCCTTGGATGGACTGACATGGCAATTGCTCCTCTGTCTACTGGTGCATGTCAACATGCCCTGTGCGTCCGCATTAGCTACACTGGCTATCTTTGTGTATTTTAGACCAGAGATGTGTCATTAATAGCTGCATCCACGGGGCCGATGAATAAACTCTTAAGTCTCTGGTATTCACATGACATTGCCCTCCCTCCATGTGTAAACATTGTGAAGGCAGATTAGTTCTGCTGCTGTGGGTAAAGAAGATTAGCAGAGATTATTAACAAACACGCTGGATTAAATAGACAGTATCGCTTCCTTCTTCACAGACATCCCCAACCGTGTGGATAAAACAGAATTCGGGATGCGACTGCTCAGGCCAGCAGCATGGTTAAAACATCATGTCTCAGCAAGGCGGTGGTCTATGCGCAGGGATTGGACGCGGACCTGCCTGAATTCAATCTTCTTGGTCCCAATTACAGTCTGATTTACTGACATCAGTCACAGTTCATCACAGTGATTATGCTCAAGCTGTTCAGAGAGGAGACGATACAGAGCTTATGGGAGCTGCCACTAATTGCAAGTCCTCACTCTCTCACTTTGTGTCCACTCAGTAACCCATCTATTCCACTGCAACATCTGTCACATATCTACATAATCAAATGGATACCTGCAGTGTGTTTTTAAAGAAACGGCTTTAAATAATATATTCCTGCTTCCCTCTATACACAAAAAAATGTCAGTAACTACGACCCACGCTAAAATATGGTTTGCTTGCAAACTGCAGTCACTCCAGCTCCATCTTAACTCTTTCTTTGATTGTCAATAAGATTCTCTACAGTTGTGTAATTTCATAGGCAGGCCAATGTACTAATCTGACTAAATTTTACAGTAATGAAAGTGTACTGTCGTCCATCCTCTTATATTATAAAATCCTTTAGTTTTGTAGTCAAATGTAAACAAAATTACCAATGATTGTTTTGAACACTGATTAATCATTTAAGTATTTTTTTCATGCAAAAATGGAAATCATTTAATATTTTCAGCCCCTCAAACGTGATGATTCTCTGCTTTTCCTTGTATGAAATGAGAGCAAACTGAATAGTTTGGATGTTTGGACAAATCAAGACATTTTATGATGTCATTATTGTCTTACATTTAACAATAGGTCAAAACAACCTATTGGGTAAGGGTAAACCATTGATTTTTTTAGTTGAATTAAACCAGGATTCAAGTAGAAGTCCACCCACCCATAAGCCACAGACTTACACTGTGTTTATCTGATTTTCAGATAATGTTATCTAAGGTTATAAATAAACATATTGATCCACTCACATAAGCAATTTTCGTCTGAAAAAAGGGAGTCAATATGAACCTTGCAGGTCCATGATAAGGAAGGATCATTTCAACATACATCTGGAGTGTTGGCATCATTCTTTTCCTGAATGGCTCGCCCATGTATCATGTTTTGAAGGTGCTCAAGGCCTAGCCTTTTCAGATTCTAATTCTTTGGTCTTGTATTATTAGGTTCTTCACAATAAACAGAAGAGAGGTATCAGGTACCAGAAAGTGTCTAAAAATACACAAACAACTAAAAGTAGCACGTTGAAATGCTGAGATATGTGGGGGCCTGTAGCTGCAGTAAGTGTCTTCAGCTTTTACTCGCACACAATCTCAGAAATGTGCACAAGGTTCCCCCACATTTCCTCCACAGTTAAATTCTAAAACATTTTGGTCCCAAATGCACTACATTGTTGCAACACTGAAACAACTTTTACAGATCAGCATGGCTGGATTTACCTGTGGACTAAAACCTGAAGAATAACCACAGAATGTTTTGCTTAAAGTGTGATTTAAATATCTTGGCAGCAGGGGAGACTTTTGGGAAGGTATTTTAAGAGACAAAGTCTGTACAGCAGACATTTAATATTCTTATTTTTTAATTGCTTAGCCCTTGGTGACCCAGTCAAAATTTCTAGCAGCTGGTGGGAGGGTCATGACCCAAACTTTGGAAAACACTACTGTCAAGAACTAAACCCGCAGTGAAGATGATCTTTAGTTTAATTGTAGTTTGATAGAAGTGAAGTATTGCTCCTTGACCAGTTCTCACATGATAGTGTCCAGTGCCATCTAGTGGGGGCCAATAAAGATGATAATAAAGAGTAATGGTGTGGCTTGGTGTTCTGGGAATTTTTTTTTACCAGTCTCTCAGGAAAATGACTTTTTATTCAAGCAATGAATAAACAAAGAGAAACCATATCAGTTTATGGAGCCATTATGATCATTGTACTGGAAGGAATGAGGGCAGTTTTGGATGACTGATGAACAAAGGCCATTAGAGTAAGAGTTGTCACATAATGTAATGATATACATAAAAAAAACAATTGTTAATCTCCAAATGTGTAACAAAGGTTCAAAGAGTCCAATAACTTCATCCAAAGTAGAAAATCATTTTTATTAGTTATAGCCCATATACACTATGTCCTGCAGCAGTCTGTGCAGTGTCATTTTACAACACCCACTAAAATAAAATCATCGTCAGCAAGTTCATCCGTTTCTCGCCTGTTATTCTTTATCATCTTGGCTCATTTTAAGCTCTACTGGCTCCTCAGAAGTCCTCATCTCCACAGCCGCACACTGCCTTCGCTCCTCGTCCAATTTTTTGTAGTTGTAGTAATGCATGATGAAGAAAAATATGCCAGGCACCAGCATAAACACACCACACGCATAGTACATGTATTTGTAGTCCCCAAAAATATCAACCAAGGCTCCTGAAAGACAAGATTCACACTTCATCGGTCACCCATTTTACCAATTCTTTAATTTTTAAAATTTATATATATATATTCTGAATGTCTCTGTGTGACTGCATATTTACAAACCTGAAATTGGAGGTCCAAGAAGCACTGGTCCACACTCAATGATGGTGACAAGTCCAACTGCAGTGGAGAAGCGATGGGCTCCAACAAGGTCCATCAGAACTTCAAAGAGCAATGCAGAGAGCATCCCAAAAGCCAAACCAAAGAAGACAGCATAAATGACTAGACCCACATAACCATTTGCCAGTGGGCACAAAAGGTGACACACGCCATTGTATGAAACAGCAAAACTGAAGAAATATTGGATCCTTGGCCTAATCCACTTGCTGTTGCCAATGAGGCCAGTTGCTGGTCTGACGAACATGTCCGCCAGAGCAAAAATAGAAAGTAAGAAAGCTGCTGAATATTCATCAATCCCTTGATGTTTGGCATATGGCGCCAGAAAAACCACAGGGGCAAAAAAGCCAAAAAACATGACCACATTACCAATGAGATAAATAAGAAAGCCCCGGTGTTTGAAGAGTGAAAAATCTATGAATTTGTGCACGCAGCCCTGACTCCGGCTCTCACTTTGGTTTTCTTCAGTCAGGAGGTCAACAGCCTGTGCAGCAGTGTCCGCTGCAGCACCCTCCTCAGCGGCTGCCCCGTTACACTGTGGTGGTTCAGTCTTTGGAATGGGTTGGACACTTTTGTCGACTGGTCTCATCAGAGCCCCAGCGACACAGCAGTTCAAAACAATGGATCCCAAGACGAGGAAGCTCCCCCTCCAGCCAAAAGAATCAAACAGAAACTGGTTAAGAGGAGCCAGAGTGAACAGGACAACTGGACTTCCTGTCATGGCGAGCGCGTTCGCCAGCGGCCTTTTGACGTGGAAGTAGGTACCTATGATTGTCAGGGCTGGCTGCAGGTTGAAGGCGAGGCCAAAACCTGGGGAAATAATACGACGGTTAATCAATTAATTAGTTAATTAAAACATCAGAAAAAATGATTTTACTTAGATTATTTTAAACTTTATGTCTATGGTGGTCCAATACTTTTTATTTTATTTTTTTTATTTTAAGGGAAAAGTCACACAGCTATTTCCATGAAAACTATTTTTTACTGTGCCGCAGGAGGTGATGCATCTCTGCTAGATTAAAGATTAAGTTTAAAGTCTGAGAGGTTTGTTTGCTCTCTGTTAGTTACATGATCATGTGGTCGGTACATGCATGCATGAGTGGATTTTGTAAATGCATCCAATTTAGTAAGACAAGCAAGAAAAACTTAGGTCTGACCCAAGTCTAATAATGCTTCGCTGTTTTGACACGCCATGGCCATTTCATTGCAAATTACAATACGAATTAAATTCTTTACACATATTTGCATGCTGCAGAGAATGACCGACATTAACCCCACACAGGGGCACAAACTCCTCACAAATATGGGTTACGCCACAATCATTACATCCTCCTGTGTCATAACCAGGCAACACAAAGCAAATATTACAAAGACCAGCAAAAACCCTCGTAGTAATTTAACGTCATGAAAGTTATGAAAGTGAATAGAGATATTTTACTGAATTGCTGAGAGAAACAGCACATGTGACTGTTAATGAAAAAATAATTATTTACCTCCAATTACTCCAATACAAAGATACAGATGCATGATAGTAGTACCAAAAGAGGCGAGCACCATAGCAGCACTAACCATCAGCCCACCGACCAAAACCACAGGCCTGCTGCCATAGCGATTGACAAGTATACTGCTCACAGGTCCTGCACAGGGGAGAGAAATATTTCACATTTCCTGGTACTTTATAGCAATTAAGCTACATCTGTTCTCATAAAATAAAGGGGAAAAAATTGATGATGGAATAACTTTGCCTTTGTCAAATTTTTGAAAGTAAAATGCCACTGACCTGCTGCATACATAGACGCGAGCATGACTGAGGACACCCAAGCAATCTCACTGTACGAAACTGAAAAATACTCCTGTATCTCCTTAAAGTAGATGGTGAGGGACTTGGGAAAGGCATAGGAGAATCCAATGGAGATGAAAGCACCACAGACGATGGCCCAGCCCCAACCTCCATCTGGTGGGGTATAGCCTAGTTTGGTTGCTGTTGCAGTGGGCATGATTGCTTCACCAGCTGGGTGGTGGTAGCAGGTAAAATAAGTGATCAGACTATGAAGGACTTTCAAGGCAATGGTAATGATCACACAATGCTGATCATAATACATGCAGTCTGCAAAGCAAGAACTCACCTCTGCACAGACCTTGAAAACGTATTGCCCAGACTACGAACTCTGCTGCTGTACCAGGTTGCAGCTATCCCCCTCAGAAAGACACTGTTGTAAGGCCTTTGATCTCATCACGTGTGCTTGCATGAAAGATACAACTGACCATTCACACAGAAAAACAATAACAATAGAGACAGTAATATCAGTAAATGTGTCAATGAGGAGAAAAGCTAAATTCACAACCAGACAATAGACGAGCATGTTTGTCTGGTAAAAATACAATATATTTTTAAAATCTGTTTAAGATTTGTGTTTTCTGCTGAGGTACTTTGTACTCTGTGTGTGTGTGTGTGTGTGTGTGTGTGTGTGTGTGTGTGTGTGTGGGTGGTGTGTTTGGTTTGTGTCTGTTTGTGTGTGTTAGCACTGGGGGTGGGGCTTGGCAAAATGGTCTGCTCTGGTGTATCATGTAATGATATACAGCTCATGTCAAGACATAGTAAATAACTGTGGAGTTCATCTCAGATACTCAAAGATAAAGCAACCAGACTTTAATATCTGTTTTTCATTAATCTGGTGAATTAAATGTCTGATAAAACATGGTTCTTCATCATATTGCGAGAAACATCCCACAAATCCAGTATCTACTAAAGTCCAACATCAGCAGCAACGGTTGAATGGTCAACCAGAGGTATTAAAGAAAAAGCTGTGATAGTACAATCTCTGACAGTTTAAAGTTTCATTAGAGATGTACCAATTTAATGATGATATGATAATAATCTATGATACCTATGGTTGCAAAGATTGTCTTACATTTTTACAGGAAACAAGTATAATAGAGAGATCTGATCCCACATCAGTCCAGGAGTGGCGGTAATGCGTCAATACACTGGTTTGCCAACTGCCATTAAATAGTGAAGTTTTACTGAAGTGCACAGTGTGAGGATAATAATCTGCTGTCACGCTGGAGTTTCCTGTCGCCTCTTTGCGTGCGACCGCAGCCCGTGTTCCTCAACCGCTTGTGTAAGACATGAATGTTAGCCGGTCACGTTTAGCCAAATCTAATGTTTGCCGCACTGTCTGTGCTGGCAACGTTTGCTTAAGCTAACGTTTACTACACTGTCGATGGTAAGTGTAGCTGTGACCAGTGTTTGCTACGTAGGCTATGCTGCTAGCATTTGCTAAAGTTCTTTTGCTGTATCTCAGTCAGGTACTATTAAAGCTCGTAAGCGTATAGCATCATTGGTTAGCTCGCTTTATTTCCAGATGTTTTCCAGAGTCAGAATTTGTTTGGCCACATTATCCCCCGGTGTAAGTCCGAGGGCAGCGGTAAGGGGCACGCCTGCCCTCTGCAGACACAGACACCGGACCTTCAGCTCTGAGTCGGCCGGTGTCAAGGTAAGGTTTTTCTTTGCGCCCGCTAACCCACGTTAGTTTTCGGTCGCACGTAAAACAATGCCATAAGCTCCCTTCACCTAAGTAATGTAGCATAACACCACTGAAAAGTCCAGGGCATTAGCAGCAAAACGACATAAAGTGAAAGCGGTCACTGCGCAAAAAGGCACATTTAAGAGTATTATATTCTTCCTCTGTAATATTGGATTTTGTTTTACTGATGATGCATTTCAAGTTCACAGCCTGCAGTAAGCTAATAGGCTAGCCCTTATAAATGTTTCTCAGTTTCTAACGAACTTCACCTGCAAGTAAACATATTAATAAATCACAGGCTCTACAATGCATGGAGCCTGCTGGTGTAATTGTTGATAAGCGGGATATAAATGGACTTTGGGCCAGATGAGCGTAGGTGAAAAGCCCACTGGAGGGAATCCCTGATGCACTCCAGAGTTTAAAAGACGGAAATGGAAATGTCGTGCTGTAGGAGGGTTTCCCACAGTCTGGGAACCCAAAACCTGTTTTTATCAATGGCTTAAAAATATCTATAAATCCTTACTGAATGACGTATCAACTATCAATACACATTCAATCACAGTTTTTAAATAAATGGTGAAGTAACATAAGCCAAAAAAATAACATTAATAAATACATATATAAATAAAGCAGTTGGATTTTGAGTTTGTAAAAGTGCATTGCCCCATCGCTGATGTACATTCTGCCACAGATGTTGCCAGAGAAAGGCTGTCATGTAATCACCTCGAACATTTATGATGAGTTCATTTATAAATGTTGCATGGTATGTTCAATAGAAACATGTCGACATTATATGAGCTTGCGCTTTGCAACAGATAATAGTTAAAGTTTAATGTTAGCGGGTCGAGAGTTTTCCCAGTTAACTCAACTACTAAGCAGACATGAATCAACATTTGAATATTGTCACCTTTTTTGAAGCCACAAATCTGCAACCCGGAGCATGTGGTGCTGAGCAGCAGCTTGTCCCGTCCGTCTGCCTCAGTGTAATGTTTAAATTAAGATCAGTGTCTTGAGTATCACATAGGGGCCATCAGATATCCTTAAGATAGTTTTAGTAGATGACCGAAGTGACACACCAGCCGTTAGCCAAGTTATTATTTATACTCTGAGCTGGTAGTGTTGTATCTTACAGTATTCAGTAATGCTAAATATAATGTGTCTGAATGTAATCTGAATGTGTCATGATAACCGTGATGATAGAATCTGTGCATTAATAGAAAGTACTCAAGGTAAAATTAAATTATGAGATGCCTTGCCAAAACTACCACATGATTTAATATCTCATTATAAAATCCCATGTGAAACAAAGGGTTGTAATTTTCATTTTACCAAATATTCCATTCACTAATTTGTCTTTATTTAAAATTGTTAACAGTGTTACATTATAAAACAATGTGGCTTGTATGCTTGTGGGAGTCACTCAAAGACAGTCCTGACTGAAACATTTGGTATCCCATAATCAGAGAAAAGTGTACTGGGTAACATTACTGAAATGTTTAATCCATTAAATTTAGATATAGTCTCAGCATAAGTCTGGTGGGCCATTAAGTAATTTGCACATGAAGGAGTAAAATATTCCAGGTTGAAACAGAAAATGGAAGGCACCAGCGCTGTCATTATTAACTGCCTGCTCTGTTACAGGTGCTGTATGATGGGCTTTGTCCCATATGTGTGACAGAGATCCGGTTCCTCCAGTTTCTGCAGAGAAACCAGCCCAGGAAAGTGGATTTTATTGATATTTCCCTGCCTGGCTATGAAGGAGGGAGATATAAGGACATCAGCTATGAGATGGCCATGGAGGCAATGCATGTGATTGATGAGAAAGATGAGGTAAACTAACATTCCACTGACTTGATAAAGATTGCAGATTGCTGTATATCAACTTGCCAGACTTTTGCAGATCAGTCTAAATGTAACACTGTGCCAGGTGGTTAAATGTCAGTGTCTTGGCAGGTTCACCGTGGGATCCCAGCATTTGCAGTCATGTACAGTGCTGTGGGCCTTGGTTGGTTGGGCCGTTTCATGATGTGGCCACCTGTGAGGCCACTGATGAACAAATCCTACAACATCTTTGCAAGGAATCGCTTAAAGTGGACTGGACGTGGGGATGAGTGCATCACAGGACGCTGTGAAAAGAAAACATAACAAACTGCTTATCATATTAAGAGGGTTTTTTTGCTCTGTTAAAACAAGATTCTGTAATCAGCTGAAAATAGCACAAACTGAGTCGCAATCTTAAACTTCTGCAGCATTCAAAGAAATGTATTTAAAAGACAGTTTGCTATATTACATAGGAAAAACATAATAAATGTGACAGAATAGAGAAAGAGCCTTTCTGCACATAGAGCAATGTTGTACTTGACATTGTGACATTGTCATAATATGGTAAATATACAGAGCTAAGACTGAAAATCACTGCCACAAAAAACAATCAATTTCCTGTCATTGCTGTTCTCAAAGTAAGGTTCATTCAGAAGCAGATAGATTGACCACACTGTCAGGAAACAGCCACTAGATGTCAATGTAAGTCCAAAATTATATCAACTTTGGACATGAGTTGAAGTTCAGTCGATTCTTTCTGAGTCAATATTTTAGTGATTCTGACAGTAAAAGAAATCAAAATCCCTAACTGACCAAATTGCTGTGATATTTTTTAGTTTGTTTTCACTGTTTGTTGGTAATATCTGTGAGCAGACGGATTCAGACACTCAAGGCTGTTTAGTCCCCCCCACCACCACCACAGTGTTTCACCAACAATACACTGCAGTGCAGAACAGCGTGTGCTTGTGAAAGGTCATGACATGTGGGACATATGGGACACTAATGTTTACAAAACACACAGATATACAGTGCAATTTCCTTATTATTTATGTACTTATTAGTGGGTAATTATTTAAGTATAGTTTTGAGTAAACTAATGGGAATGTTTAAGTACAAGGGAAGACATAATCTTGGGGAATAAAGGGGCAAAAACTTGGTTTTGAGGAGAGGGCTTAAAAAAGAATTACATTGTGCCATATAAATATATTTAAATTCGTAGGTACCTGTTTAATAATTACATTAAACGGTACACGGTACATTTAAGTTTTTACTGAGTAACAAGACATTTTAGGATTACATATATTTACACAACATAAAACAGTCATATTGATAAACATTTTATAGTTTTATGTTTTTAAAATGATGAAACTCAGGGCTGTAAAATAAACTGTTCCATAGTTCAACCCTTTGCACTGTAATTATGGTGTAGTTACAGGGTATGTTGAAGTTCATTATAAGGTCATTTTTTCACAACATTATATTTGTAGGTCTTTTCATGTCATATAAATCTCCTGGTGCCCCTTGTATTTACTCGAAATGTATGGGGTGATTAGTTTTAATACCATTCATAGCCAAAATTGTTATCTGAGTATTTCCTTGCAAAATATCTACACCGTAATTTACATCCTGTAATCTAAGGTATTAGATTACTTTTACTTTACTATACATTTACTTTGTTGGGAACGTGATGTGCTTTTACGTAGGAACAGCTCTAAGCAGCTCACCAAGACCCGTAAGCTATCACCCCCTCCCTAATTTTAGACCTGTGCCTCCAGTCTGACGGTGACACCACATGACCTTAAGCCTGTGTGGTCTTAACTGAACACTGGCCAAGCTGCCCCCCCCACACACACACACACACACCCAGCTTGGCTCAACCAATAAGATTACAGCTCTGCACAACAGGAGGGTTGAGTTAAGAGTCAAAACATTGTAGACACAGAGCTTCTGAAGACTTGTCTCAAGTGATGTATTAGATTTCAAAGGCGAGCAGTTCCCTTTGAAGAGGAATTGTACAGAAAGAAGAACCTGCTGTTGTGTCTCAGGTAAATCTTCAGTGCATGCTTCTATCAGAAGTTTTCTGTCAAGGTTACAGGAGCTAGAAGCTACTTTGGTTCACAACCTTCCCCTACCTGAGTGAAAAACAACCATAGTAGATGTTTGACTATGGCACAACTTAGCTGCTATAAATGCGGTGTATTTTAAAAAGGAACGTTGTACACTGATACTTGTTAGGGATCTGAGAGCAACTAAGGACAGAGCTGTCAGTGCTCTGGAATCTCTTTCATCTCTATCATACTGCAAGCATCGCTCCATTGGCAGAAGGTCGAGAGTTATTGACATGGCGTATAGACTGATATGCATTTGCTGTGGTCTCATGTTACATTCCTGGGGGCAGTACTAGGAAACGGTGGAAGTCTCAGGCCACCCTGGCACATGTGTGTATACAGTCTAATCAGCTCACCCTGAAAACGTGCTCTCTACTTTAGTGTGACTTGTTTATAGATGTGATAATGGACCTCTGCTCGGAAGATATTGATTTATCAAACTTGCCTCATGTTCTGATACTTTTGTTCTTATCTGATCTTTGTCCTTGCTCTTTTGCAAGGTAATTGACATTATTGGTTATTGAACCCTTGTTTTGTAGAAATTATTATTATTATTATTGTAAGTTAGAACAAGCTAAACAATAAGACATTTTGGCCATGCTAGCAGCATGACACAGGGGATGGCAATATCAGTCAGTCGGCCGGACGGAAGTTTCTCAACAGTTGTTGGATGGATTGCCCATGAAATTCTGTGCAGACATTCATGTTCCCTGGAAGACAAATGTTATCCTTCACTTTTCCTCTGGCACCACCATGAGGTACATATTTGTTGTTTAGAGTGAAAAATCTTTTGACTTTTAGATGGTTTGTTGTAGCAACTTTCATCATCAGGTTAAAGTTACCAATCACAACCAACATTCCCAAAAATGTCAGCTGTACCTTTATTAGTGCTAATTGCTAAGATGGTCACAAATCTACCTTCTCAGTGTGAACATGCTGGCATTGTTATTGAGAGCATGCATACTGATTTTCTGATCAGTACACCCTCCCAGAGCTGTTATCATGGCTCAACCTGTTTTGTAATGTTAATAATTGGTTGGTTTCATTTTTCCTCAGATTCTTGTCGAATATGCTTCTACCTCCTAAATCAACGTGGGCTCAAGAGTGACAGTTGGACTGTGATTGGTTGCCGCTCCCCAACAGGAGCACGAACATTGGCCGCTACCTCATGGCCAACATGTGTTTACCTTCCGTCAACAGGACTTTAAGGTTATGCTGCAAAATTAGGTTCCTTCTCAGAAAGCAGCCTTGTTTGACCAAAGCACCGTTCTGCTCAGACCTTCGCAGATATTCACTGCTGTCACCTCCTCATCTGTCGAGATTTACAAGAAAAGCCACTTTTAAAATCGGTGATACAAGCTCTACCTCTCACCACTTCCTCAGAGATTTTACCCAAGTATTGAGACATCTCCAGGTTGTGCGTTTTTACTCATCTTCTAACAGGGATGTATTCAAAGCCAAAGCTCCCATTGGAATCTTTGAGGACGCTCAGGACAGTTTTTATGCGAGTTCTCTTGGAGGACGTCTTGGTCAAACATTTAATCGATTGTCTAGACACATTAATATGTATTTCAAGAGAGAAGATGCTGCATCTGTGGCAGAAAATGTTGTCACATCTCAAGAATATCTTGGTAGGTCACAGAGGCGTGGTCACAGTCAACGAGCAGCCAGAGAGCGAAATGTGTGCGAGGGCAAAGATGCACCACAGGACAAACAGGAGAGCCCGGGAACAAGTCCTTCAACCCAGGAAATGTCTGGACCGCAATTATTTCACATCAGCTCTTTGGCGACACGTTTTGGTGCGAGCTACATCTACGTTGCTAATCATATTAACTCAGTTTTTGCAAAAGCTGAATTGCAGGAGAATTTGCAAACCATTTCTTCCACTAGAGGGACACATAGAAGGCAGAAGAGGAAAAAAATGCAGAACACATTTATTGGAAACACTGAAGAAGCTGAAATCTCCCAAGTAAAACCAAGTGCTGAACAGACAAGACTGGAATCTAACAATCTCTCCAGCAGCTGGGAGGAAGGCTACCTTCACTTTGCGAGACACATCAATAAATATTTTGGTGCCAGGGTCACTGACGAAGTTCCTGCAGAAAAGAACAGTACTTCCAAAAACTACTTTTCAGCACAACCTACCTCACAAACCCAAGGTGCTACATCACTGCTAAAGCAAGAAGAACCTGCCTTGCCTGAAACTGGAGGCCTTTTCCACAGCAGCCACGTCACAACTAACTTTGGGGAGAGCTATTTCCACATGGCCAGCCACATCAATCAGTATTTCAAAGGTCAAGGTGGATTGGATGAGGACGGTGAGAGAAATCCTCTGATAGAGATGGACCCTGGATCTGCTTCCTCTGAGAAGACTGTCACTTTCAGGGACTGCCTTCGCCACCCCACAAGTGCTATCCCTCATTTGCTGGGTGCTTATCTAAATTTGGTCCCCTTGAAAAAGATGAGTAAGCCCAAACCTGCCATGACTTCACCAGGGGCAGTACTAAATAAAAAGGTGAGTTGAGATCACATGTTAAGTTATATCACATTGATCAAGAATATGAGAAAACATAAAAAGAGATTAGCCTCTTAGGTGAGAAAGCTCTATAACATGTTTGTGACTCATTTGCCTAATCTCTTTGTGCATACAATTTTCATTTTAAGTGTTGCTCATGACACGTACAGGGTGTTAAAACTTGATTATCTTCAAGCTAAAACATAAAAACTCAAACAGTTTCATCAGAAATGTTCACAAATTATTTTCGATTGTATGTTTACAGCTTGTCTTGAGTCGGAGACAGGCAGAGGAAATCACACGGGGCTTGATTGGCACGTTGGGACTTGCTTCATCTAAAGGAGATCTGATTGCCTGTGTGAAGGCACTCAATGAACACCTTATCCGTTACCCATCATGCAAAGCTTTAATGTGGCAGGTCTGTTGGAGGTGAAATGATCCCTTTTCTGAACAAAATAGGTTTTATCCTTGCAGTTCTTAAAGATGTTTTATGTTTTCAGGAGAAAACTGCAGTCACCTTGTTGAGAAAGCGGCGAACCTACCGCGATGACCAGGTGTTCCAGAGCTTCTTAAGAGAAACCTTGGCTCTGATTGGCTATGTGGATCCAGTTAAAGGCTGTGGTATTAGAGTGCTGTCAATTGATGGTGGAGGCACAAGGTAATTGTTAGAAAACTGATTATAAATGAATGACTTTTTATTCATGCTCTATACAAAACTACTACTACTAACTAAGTTGCAACTTACTTAGGGAATTTTCAGGGAATTCTTTCAGTTATTTTCTCAGTCAATCGTTTAGTAGTTTCATCTGGCTGTCAGCAACATAAAGATACAGTATTTGCTGGAGAATTTCCTCCAGGAATTAAAAAATCTGATCTAAGCCCATAGGATTTAATTGTTAATTATATTTTGTGTCACTAATCATATCTGCAAAGTAGCCATTAAATGAATTTTAGAATTAATTATCAGAACAGTTGCCAATTAATTTTCAGTTCAAATTATCATTTCATGTCAGCTCAAACCAGAATCTTGTTTAAAATAATCTCTGACCTGTGTGTGTTTATAACCACGACCAAAACACAATGTAACGCAAAGATACAAGTGAATGTACTGATACATTATTAAGTTTGTGTTCTTCTGCATATTATTCATATGTTTTTTCTTTGCCTTTTGCAGAGGTGTGGTGCCTCTGCAGGTGTTAAAGCTACTGGAAGATGAGACAGGCAGAAAGATCCACCAGCTGTTTGACTACATCTGTGGAGTGAGCACAGGTGACAAAGAGCAACTAAAAATAACGTTAATAACGTATTCTCAGCTGCGCTCTTCCCAGTCTGAATCTATAATTTTGTGTCTCACTCCTCTGTCTCTGCCTGCATTCGTCAAAGGTGCCGTTCTAGCCTTCATGCTGGGTCTGGCCCGTTTCTCTCTCGAGGAGTGCGCTGACATGTATCGTCGGTTTGGCTCTGAAGTGTTTCGTCAGAACCGGCTGGTTGGCACCATGAAGATGGGCTGGAGTCACTCCTACTATAACACAGAGACGTGGGAGACAATATTACGGTATTGATTCGAACAACACTGTGCATGTGCTTCACCAAAGATAAGTCAATAAAGTCTGCTCTGGCTGAATACTCTGCTTTAATCTCGTCCAGAGAAAAGCTGGGGGAGAGAGTGCTTATCAAAACAGCCAGAGATGAGCTGAGTCCCAAGGTAAGAGCACTACAAACACCATAGCAGTCGATTTTATGATCAAAATTACAGAACTGATTTGAAAAATGCAGCTGGAGTATTAGGTGACTGCTGCTGTAGTAGAGTCCCCCGCTGTGGTTAAATTGCAATTAGCAGTAATTGTGGTTTTAGCCATTAAAGTTGAGGAAGGAGAGGTTTTAACATTGGGTTTGGCTGGTGTCTGCTCAGGTTTCCGCAGTGAGCGCAGTGGTGAACTGGGGTATGAGTCCCAAGGCCTTCGTCTTCCGCAACTACAACCACAAACCGGGCTCTCTCAGCCGCTATGCAGGAGGCTCGGGGTGCCAGATGTGGCAGGCAGTGAGGGCGTCATCAGCTGCCCCAGGATACTTCCAAGAGTTCCCTTTACAAAGTGATATTCACCAGGTAGAAAACTACTTGGCAAGACTAACCACCTGTTTAGGAAAAAAGAAAAAAAATCAGGGTGAAATAAATAAGGAGTCAGAATGATCAGAAAATGTGAATCAGTTAAAAGTGGTCTTTGTTTTGAATATTACCAATGAGCAAAATACTTGTCCTATTCACTTGTAGATTTACTCCTGTGTCTCTTTTTAGGATGGCGGGATTATCCTGAACAACCCCTGTGCCTTGGCTGTCCATGAGAGCCGTCTGCTGTGGCCCAACCAGCCCTTCCAGTGCGTTTTGTCCCTTGGCACCGGTCGCTATGACAACGCAAAGAGGGGTCCTGCCACCTCCACCAGCCTGAGGGCCAAAATCAGCAACCTGATCTGCAGCGCCACTGACACCGAGGGGGTCCACACCCTTTTGGACGACCTACTCGCCCCAGACGTCTACTTCCGTTTCAACCCCATGCTAAGCGCCGTGGTGTCCCTGGATGAGAGCCGGCCGGGGGTCCTGGACCAGCTGCAGAGAGACACCCAGACATACCTGGAGAGAAACCAGCCCAAACTGGCCAGGCTGTGTTTGGTGCTTGGGGCAGAGCGCTCAGCTGTGCGCAGAACCAAGGACTGGATGAGTGAGAGGGCCTGGGAGTTGAAACAGAGATGGGTGTGAGTCGGTGTAAGGCAAGTCTACAAATAGATGTTTATTTTATGCACAGATGCAAACAAATGCAGGCTATGGATAAAATGACAGGCACACCCCTTTCCCACTCCCTGTTGTCCTGCACTGCATGTCAGATCAATGCAATGTTGTCAACAGGTCTCACACACATATCGCACTTTGTTTGACTACTTGACACAGACACATAGAACAAATGCGCACATGATGAAATAAGCACTTTCTCACGCACTTTGTTTCAGCAGGCTTTGTGCAATAACTTACTAACATAACTTACTTGATACTATTATTCCTGTCTTTGGAAATGCACTTGACAGTGTTGTTGACTGTAATTTAAGCTATAAATCATTGTACATACGAAAATGTTAAATAAATGAGCATTATCAAGATCTGTTTCATTTACTGAGCATATAAAGAAGTCTCCACTTTTCCTGAATCTGATCTTGACAAATGATTTATCAATGGGGAGAAGCCATTCAGTCCCTTAGTCACTTGAATATGATGGGTTAACCCCCCCCATGTGTCTGGAAGCTGTGCCCTCCCTGCCCACAATACACTGACTTTGTTCCAGACAGAAACAGCTTTGTGAGAGAGAGTGTGTGCGTTCGTGCCAGCCACAGTGAAGATACAAGGTCAGTCACCCCACCACCACCACCACCACATACACACATGTAAACCACTGAAAATCCTGAGAAACATAAAAATTACAAAAAAGATTTTTCTCACATTTATTATGCAAGCTGCATACGAATGTTGCTTGATTGTGGCCTGATGACGCTTAAACCCAATCCACTGATTGGTGCATCACATGTTTCGCTTCACTCTCCCAGCGGAGTGGAGGTGACGTCATATTTATGTGTGGATCTCACAATGGATTTATTATCATAGGCTCTCGGGCCATGTTTGCGTGCGACCCGGCTGTCCTGATGGGCCACATGAGCTTCTGTTATCTTGTCTATCACCAGCTTTTAGACAAACTTTGTTGAAACAGATGCGGCTGGAAAGGTGAAGCTCAGTCTGGTCATGCTGCTGTGAATCAGCCCTGATAGTGGATGAGAGGAAAGCAGGGGTTCGGCTTTCGCTGCAACCAGAGGAGCAGAGAGAACACTCAAAGGTAGGAACCTTTACAATCACCAGTTCCACCTTGTTTAGCTGATTTTACAAACTGCATAATGTGCAATGTGCCCAGTGTTAAAGCATGTTAAGACACTTCTGCTGCGTGAAGGAGCGCTATAATCCTTGCGGCTGTTGCCCAAGACAGGCATCAGTGGAAGTCGAAGTTTAATGATGTCATAGTCTGACTTGAGAAGTGGGACGGGTCTACAGCTGCATCAGCAGATCTGTATGAGTGAACACAATATGGTTCGACTCACACCTGCCATTGAGATGACTGGCTTGGATTTGAATGATTTTTGTGCGGCATTGTGGTGACAAATGTGATGTGTTTTTAACTTAGTATGAACAACATACTATTTGTAATAGTTAAAACATTTATAGGACTAAATATACAAGGGTAGCATCACCGCAGGGATGGTTATTAATTTTTGAAATAGCATTGCCACTGGGTCAGAAATTTAATTTGTGCAATAAATCAACGTCAGCTGTATTACAGTGCTACACAGCAAATATTAGTTGGCTAATATGCTAAACCAAAATGGCCAACATTGTAAATTATACCTACTGAACAACAGCATTCTGGCTTTGTGACTGTGAGCATGTTATGCTCAGTGGAGGTAAAAGTACCTTTTCTCAAGTAGTATTATTTAGAATTAGTGCCATATTTAACAATGCTGAACTACTAGTATTTCACCTGACTATTTCTATATTCTGCTGCTTTATACATAATTTAAACTGTAATTCAGAGGCCGATATTGTAAATAAATACACAGGTGTTTATTTAAGATAAGATTTTGTTGATCCCCAGGGGTGGTTTCACCGTGCAGTGTATCAAGTACTTCAAATGAGCTACCATTACTGGCTGCATCATAAAAATGATGTACACATTAATGCATCAATAATCATAACTGAGTCACATAAAATAAATGGGCTATCCCGCATAATGAGTATTGATGAGTTTTACTTTTGTTTGTTTAAATATATTTTTTTATACCATGTACCGTCATTTACTGTCACCTCACCTTAAAGTCAGAGTCACAGTGCTGAACTTTGTTTGACAGTCATGTTTTGATGGCGCAGTGTCCTGCCTCCTCTTGTGGTCTCCCTGATGCAGTGACGTCAAAGTGCAGATGATAGGTGCTCTGAGCCTGAATGGGCAACTTGTGTGGCTGGTCGCCCCCTCCCACATGCCATCTGCTCTTACCCGAGCCCTGGGCACACGTGCCAAAGGAGACCCGCGAGCATAGAGACCTTCTTGTCGTCACTGAGCCGGCTCTGTCCGCCTCTCTGCCTCTTCAGTGTGCAATCTGGTGCATGGCACTGATCGCGGCTCACTGCCAGGCCTGCTTCAGTTCGATGTAGATGTATGGGGAGAAAAGCCCGTTCTGAGAGCCAAGAAGCTCAACATACCCCTTCTTGCTTTTGTTTTCTGTCTGAGTCGAGTCAGGCTGTGCTTCAGACGTTCAGAGCGGATCAGGGCCTGAGGATACAGAACATCTGCTACAGACCCATGATAGTTTTTAGGTTTTAAGTCACAAGTACCGAAAAGAAATCAATTCGGCACTGATCAGTAAGGCTGTTATACAAAAGTTTCCAATTTTGTCAACATGAATCCTAATTACAAGTTTAATTTCATCTGTAGGTAGCAGTGCCACCTCGTTTTACCCTTACCCCAACCAAGCTATTGTTTAGCCTAGTCAGTGCTGGACTATATATGCAGCCCTGTGTGGATGCCTGACAGCCCACACGGGTCAGGACTCTGTCGGCAGTCGTGAGATGGCTTTTGTCTAACACAAATACAGCTTCTCCTGCATCTTTGGCACCGTCCTTAGAAAAGAAAACTGCTGCTTCCCCCCGTAGGATTTTCTCAGCTGAATGGTTATGACCTTTTCCTCCTCTGAAGATATGAATGTGAATGGCTGAGTGTAAAAAAAACCATTGAAAAAACCTGTTTCACAAAAAAAGAAATTTAATTGGTATTTTTTGAAAAAACAATAGGGGATATTAAAACATAGGGTGTGTGGAGAGAATTTCAGATACAGTGCTTATATTTGTATGTTGGCTATTTCCATCCTTTCTCAGGGCTGTTGCACTGGAGTCATGTAACTTGTGATATGCCACATGTAAAATTCATATGAGAGGAACAAACATTGCTTTCATGCTCGCTTCCCCTGGTTCTCTGTAGTCAACAATAAAGCCCACATTTTTGATGTCATCAAAACCAACAGGAATGCAAATTGTACAGAATATGGGTTGTTTTGTGCTTTCATTTGGCCCAACCCAGACCACTAAACTGATTCCTCAGCTCACACTGGACCGGGTCAAAGCAATCATTATTCATCTACAGTATGAGAGAGAGAAAAAAATCAGGCTCATGCCCTGCATTTCTTAAACCAAAAATCATATAAACACCCCGTGATTCTTGGAGCTTCAGTTTGTTTATTGTGCGAAAACAAAGTTTGTGTTTGACGGAGATGGATTGTGTAGAACTGTGAGAGCTGGGTCAGAACAGTGAAGTGTGGTGGGTGAGGTGTAGGTCGCGCATGGTGCTCATTCATTATTCATGAGTTGGGTGGGCAGAGTGTAAGTGGCTGTGACAGAAAGAAACTATTACTGAAGTGTATCAACTCCTCTAGGGTTCTTGACCTGATATTTAAAGGACGGAAGCATTAATTGGTATATTGCAAAAACAAGAATAATTTCCCGGAGCAAAGTAATTGGAATCAGCAATTAACCGCAGAGATGAGGAGAAGAGAGCCCTGATGTGACTTCATGTCACCGAGGTAAGTACTTTTTGTTTCCATCATACTGACATGACTCATGGTTCCTTGCATATTTAAAACAATAACTGGATGAAAAGACCTTGAAGAGAGGCATCTTTCTGTGTACTTTATGACAGTTGTCTCCCGTCGGGCATTCCTGGCAGCTTCAGACATAGTTTGATCATGTTCTGTGTTTTGAGCTGAGTGAAATAATGATGGTAAACTATTTACTATTCTGTTCAGCACTAATTGAAATAGTGGAGACTTCAGAGCTGCTAGCAGTTCCAACAAAGTCTGATTTCCCCACTTAACTTCTGAAATTAAATTGAACACCACAGTAAACCCTCAAGGTGGCCAAGTCACAAGCTTTGTCACAGCTGTGAAATGTTTACTGCTGCAAGGTGGAGGAACTATGAACCATCAGTAAAAATCTGAGCTTCATCATTCAGTAATTTGTCCTGGAATTTCAACTGCATGAAACAAATGCCTTGTCGTTGTATTTGTTTCCCTCTTCATTTAGTTTAAAGAAAAGACCAAAAGCACTGATTGGTTAAATGAACTGTAAAGATGGGGACACTGGTCAAACCAGCGCTGCTGCTACTACTGTGGCAGAGTGTTTGGACTTTGGACATCCCTCTGGAAAGTAAGCCAGTAACTTAACTTTGTGTTGTAAGTTACGATGTGCGCATTTTTTTTTAAAATTTAACAAGCTGATTTATCCCTCTCCCTGCAGTCAGACAACCCCCCACCATTATAAAGCAGTCAATGAAGGAGCATATTGTTGACCCGAAAGACACCATGGTCATTGAGTGTGAAGCCAAAGGAAACCCTCATCCCATGTGAGAGCTGACGCAGGCCACTGAACAGTTTTTGTTAAAGCTGAAATCATTATCTGCAGAACTGCTCCACTGATTTTTCTGTCCCACTTCACACTTTTCAATCCTGAAGTTTCTCATGGAGGCGTAACGGGAAGTATTTCAACGTGGCACGTGACCCTCAGACCTCGATGCGCAGGCGCTCAGGGACGCTGGACATCTATGCCTGGAAGAATCCAGAGCAGTATGAGGCAGAGTATCAGTGCATTGCCTCAAACGAGTATGGGTCTGCATACTCCAACAAGATCAGACTACGACTGTACAGTAAGTTCAGTATTGTGACTGTTGGAGAATCAGCATCTTGGATCTGCCACTGACAGGGGATTTTCTTGCTAATATTTTTCTACTTTTTATTTTTTGTCATACAAGAAGAGAATTCAAGGCCTGCAGAAGTAATGAAGACCAAACTAATTCTGCAAGAAAAACTCCTGCAGTGATATAGGGAGGCTAAAGTGCTTTGCACATCGCGCTACCAAGGCCAGAGTGTCTCATGGGTGCGACAGCGTATGTTAACGTGTTTAGATAATATTCAGTTAGGTTTTTTGCACCAAATAACAAACCAGACTGGGGACTAGCACTAACTAGCTTTTTAGCGTTCTACATGTTTAACTTTCACTGTCATCAAATAACAGACCTAAGCTTTTCTGTTCAGTGGAGATGTGTATCCCTCTGTCTGTGTAGGACCTCCTGTGTGGCCGAGGGAGATCCTGGAGCCTGTGGTGGTCAGCGCTGGCTTGCCGCTGGTCTTGTCCTGTGACGCTCCACCTGGCCCTCCTAAACCTGAAATCTATTGGATGTCTAGCTGTGAGTTTGTCTCTGCAGAGTTAAAATTTCTGGTACACAAATATTAACTGGGACACTGGGCTCCCATGAACTGACTGTCTTTATTTTTAACACTGTTTCAGGCTCATATGCGAGACCTTTCAACTGGCCAATTCAGACCGCTTTCCCCACCATGCAACCTGTGCGGCAGGACCGCAGGGTTTCCACAGGAGTCAATGGAGATCTGTACTTCTCTAACATCCTGTTTAATGACTCTACCTCCGATTACTGCTGTAACGCCCGCTTCCCATACAAGAACGTCATCCAGCAGAAGTTACCGGTGGTTGTTAAAGTGCTCACAAGTGAGTTACATTGTGTGTTTACAGCTCCTACAAGATGTCTATTCTTTCTGATCTTTTAAATCAGGTTTCTGGACACATTTTACATGAAAAATTGTCTATATGTAATTTTGCACATTTAAACTCACTAACAAACCAACATTAAAATATGTTTTTAAGGCTTTCTCCCTACAATTCCCTGAGGTTTTCTAACAGATTGAGCCGTTTTGTTTTATTTCAGACTACACCTTAAAAAGACTATCATTTTCTCCAACTAAACTAAGTGTGGTGAGTGTGTTCCCTGCTTCAGCTGCTCTCTGTTTTTCCGCACTAGCACTGTTGTCACACAGGTTTTGTGATTACCTGAGGTTTGTGTGTGTGTGACTGCCGTGTTGTGGTTGGTTTCCTCCCTCAGCTCGAACAGTGGCAGAGGCTGCCCCCAGCTGGCTGTCTCCCACAGGCTCGTCCAGCTCCATACTGGTCCTGCAAGGGGAGGAACTGCTCCTGGAGTGTATTGCTGCAGGAATGTGTGTGAACATTGCTGACACCTTTATTTAAATAGTGCTTTATGTTCAATGCTAAATTCTCCCACAAAGAGTTATGCGATTGATGTTTTTCCTGTATGTTTTAGTTTTGATTTGATACAAGTCACCCTCTATAAAGCTTTCATTTGTCCTGATCAAGGCCAACTCCTCATATTTCCTGGACCAAGGATGGTGTGGACCTGGTGGTGACGCCACGCATGAAAGTAAAGAACTTCAAGAAGATGATTCAAATCCCGAAGGCGTCATTTGAGGATGCCGGTGAATACGTCTGCACCGCTACCAATAAGATCAGCTACATTGAGCACACAATAAAAGTCAGGGTCAAAGGTGAGATGCGCCTTCAGAAATGTTCAGTGCTTAATTTTGTTACTGTATAATAATGTTCAAATGACTGTCATGCTTGTGTTTAAAAGCGGCTCCATTCTGGTTGGAGAAGCCCAATGATTTGGTCTTGGCTCCCGAAGAAAATGGCCGTCTTGTGTGTCGTTCTGATGGGGCTCCGCGTCCCACAGTCGCCTGGTTCATCAACGGGGAACCAATCGAAAGTAAGTTTTTAAAGAGAAACTGTAAATACAAATCTGAATTAATATTCAGGCTGCTGTGCTTGTCCTTCCTTGTGTGTGTTTTTCCAGCTGCTACACCGCAGCCCAACAGACAGGTGTCAGGAGACACTCTGAACCTTCGCAGTGTGACTGCTGCTAACACTGCTGTCTACCAGTGCAATGCTTCAAATCAGTATGGGTACTTATTGGCCAATGCTTTTGTCAACGTGTTACGTAAGTTACCCCTCTGTCATCCATGACATTTACAGTGTTAAAACATTGTTTTTCACAGTCATGACCCACACTGAGTCTAGATTGATTAGGTAGTCTATATTTTAATCATTAGTCGATTAACAGATTAGTCTATCAAATTGGTAACAAGTTGTAACTTGTGACAAACCCACACATGATTATCGATTGACTCTGTGGTTCCCTTAACTCAATCAAGCTTTATAGCATCTTTCATTCACTGCAAGGTTAAAAAATGAATTATTTATTGATGGTTCCATTTGTTGCCTTTTCTTCTAGATGCAACACCACGTATTCTTTGGCCCAGGAATGAGCTCATCAAGGTGATAGAGGGCAGCCGTACCTTCTTAGACTGCCGCTATTTTGGTTCTCCAGTGCCTGAATTACGATGGTGAGAACAAGCTGTTAGACACTTCAGACTAAAGCTTGACTTTCGACATCTGCTGACATTGTGTGTCTGCTCACAAAGGTCCAAATACGGACAGGGAAATCTTGAAGGAAATCGTTTTAAGACCCACGGTAACGGGACACTGGAGATCAAACGTATCCAGATAGAAGACCAGGGAACTTACCTGTGTGTCGTCAGCAACATCGCAGGGAGAGACGAGAGTCAGGTCCGAGTAGAGGTCAAAGGTGAGGGTCACACTGTTTTATACAAAACATTGTTGGCTTAGCAGTAAAATTTTACACAAACATGCTTCCATTCTTCTCAGAGCCAACCATAATTGTCACGAGACCGCAGAGTATGAAAGTCATCCGTGGAAGCGATGCGCGATTCGAATGTGGGGTAAAAGCAGATACCACTACTCCTGTCACAACCACCTGGATGAAAGACAAAAAGCTGGTCACTCTTGGCTGGAGGTAGGTAGACTTTTAATAATTAATAATGAATCAATAATATATGTGTAGATATATAAAATCTGTTTTAGTTTGACCAACTTTCCTGTGTGCTACTCACTTGCTCTTAGACTCTCTCTGGATGAATCAAATCTGGTCATCACTAATGTAAACAGAGGCGATGAGGGAAATTATACCTGTATCATCAGGAGCGAACTGGATCAGAAATCTGCCTCTGCACGCCTTCTGGTGATGGGTATGGCACCTCTTGAAAAATAATCTGTTTTTAATCTCCCATAACATGTGTTAAACTTTCTGATTGTTTATGTATTTTTTGTATGTAGATCGTCCGGATCCTCCCACTAATTTGGAGTTGTCAGATCCATATGAACGCAGTGTAAGACTCAGTTGGGTTCCTGGGGACAGTAACCACAACCCCATTACAGGTAAAAGCTGTGAAACTAAATGAATCTCCTGTAAACAAAAACATTTTAAGTGGTTCATATTGATTTTGGCTGTGTTTTATCAGAGAATCTATTTATGACTGTGTTACAGAGTACTTGGTGCAGTATGATGATGATGACTGGTTGCCAGGGAAGTGGAGGAACCTATCAACCTACCCAGGGAACCTCAACTCTGTCATTCTGCATCTTACACCTTTCACCTACTACGAGTTCAGGGTCATCGCGATAAATGAAATCGGACCAAGTCGCCCCAGTCGTCCTTCTGTGCGCTTCCAATCCAGCGGTGCACGTGGGTTTCATGCTCCTGAAATAGAGAATACAAACTTGTTTTACTTGTTTATCTCCTGGTTCCTGGGTTTTCATTGGGATTCTATATCTATCATAAAGACATGAGAGTGGTATTGATCCTCTGATCTAGCATATTTCCCCAAATCACAAACTATTCCTTTTTTCCAGATGATCTTATCACTGCATTGTTTTTTTCTGCACAGCCCCAGATGTAATTCCAAGGAACATCAAGGGTGTGGGTACATGGAGGAATAACATGGAGATCAGCTGGGAGGTAAGGGAATAATACTTTTCTTATTTGGTATTGAAGATTGGTTTTGTGTATAATATTATAACTTCTACCATGAATTAAAAAGAAAACATCACTGGATGCTGTGAACTGTTCTTCCAGCCTCTGACCTACAGAGAGTGGAACGGACCCCACCTAAAATATCTGGTGTGGTGGAGGAGGAGAGATTCCCGAGAGGAATGGAAAAACGCCACCACTAAATGGCTGAAATACTACATCTATGATGCAGATACCATTCACTCCTTACGAGCTCAAGGTCCAGGCTGTCAATGACTTTGGCCTGGGCCCCGAGTCGCCTGTTGTGATTGGTTACTCTGGGGAAGACCGTGAGTACCTAAATCTATTGCATTATACTGTAATATGATGATAAGCTATGATGAATTGATTCAGGTGAGTGAACCAGTCTGTGTTCTAAATACACCTCTTCTTGATTTGAGAAGAGTTTTCCTTCTCCTCACCTCTCTCTGTGTTCACTGATACCAAAGACAGAGCACTGTGCCATCTCTGTTTGCCCCCAAAGGACCCTTAACGGCACCCCTCAACCTGAGAGTGTCCGACATCGAGAGCACTCAGGTGACGCTGCACTGGGACATGGTGGCCCGTGGCTCTATTATGGGAGAACTGAAGGAATACAAGGTGTGTTAACCTTGGGCAACAATAGAAACAAGACATACTGTACCTCACTGGGTGATTCCACTGCTGATAATAAAATGACAATCACAGGATTGAGTGAGCCAGAGTTTCACTTGGTGCAGTAGTGTGGAAAGTAGCAGTAACTCTTTCAGAGGTTAAATTCCTACTCCCTGTCAGCACGTTGAGTTTATTAGATGTAAGAAATTTCAATCGCGGGCCTTCGTCAGGCATCAAATTCACAATGAGAAACATCTTCAGCTCCAGCTCATCTGTAACAACACCTGAAACAGTTATCACATCAACAAACTGAACAAACAAAACAACCTCAAATGAGACAACAGAATGTCAAATATGGTGAAGCATATGAAAATAGAAAAAATACCTTTTTATTTTTAGGTTATTTACACACATGTTTAAGCTATTTTAAATTTGTCTTCACTACAAGTGTGTTAAAATATGTGCCAGATGTGCTACATTTAACTATTAGAATATTTCATATGTCTGTAATGGCAAATGGATTCTACTGTCCAAGTCTTCATTGTTAGCCTTCTCTTATCCAGTTTGTTTTTCTTTATGGATATCAGTCTTGGACTAACCTTTATTTAAACTTGTTTATAAATGTGAAATGACTTGCACTTTTTATATGAGTTCTGTGGTGTCAATTGTTGATGTGATAATTGGCTGAGGGGTTTGAGATTTGACTCCCCTTTTGATTTATTGTTTTTTATTTAGTTTTTGTGGTTTTAGCATGAATATTTTGTGAATTTGATGCCTTGACTTGTACTACTGACACTTAATACTGCCGGTGAGTGGCAATTCAAACTTTTCTTGAGCAAGTGTTGCCAAATATAGCACTCCAGCACTTGTTGGGACTGCAGCTGCAGAATTAAAATGCTGGGTGTGATACGTATCATCTCTCAGGTTTACTACTGGAGGGACAGCAGCCAGCTGAGGTGGCTCAGAGTCAACAGAGCAATGAAGTCTACAGCATTTCAAGACAGTGGTCCAGAACCATCTGGGGTCCTCATGGGGCTCTTCCCCTACAGCAACTACAAGATGTACATAGTGGTGGCAAACAATCGATATGAAGGGCCGCCCAGTAATAATATACACTTCTCAACGCCTGAAGGTGGTAAGAAAAGTTGGGAATTTACTGCCTATGGAACAGGAACTTTAGAGAATATCAATGTCCATCTTCCAAGCAGAAGTAAAATATAAATAATGTTTATGTCCAAAGCTGGTGGTAATCATCTCCTGCTGTGTTTCTGTCTGTAGTTCCATCTGCTCCCCAGTCCTTCAGGATCCAACAGCGACACCTGGACAGCATATATGTCGACTGGGACCTGCCAGCAGAACCCAATGGTATCATCACTGGATATTCTCTCAAGTACCAGACAGGTACAAGCCAACCAAATATCCCAAACTCTCTCCAATACCTCTAGAGGTTTTTCGGTCTTCATAGACTACGAGTTCAAAGTATAACATCGTGAAAATCTGCTGTTTTCTTTGAAGACACGTTACAGTTTTAATAGCAGAGAAGGAAATAGTTTATTTCATTTGAACTGGCAAAGTTTTTCACGTGACACTCAAGTCCGCATCCTGTAGCACAAAATAGCTCACTTAAATATGCACTCAAAGACCCGAGTACCACAGAAGTATGCTCTCCAGAGGGTAATGAGCACTTGTGTAGGCACTTTCTGAGCAGGTGAGGCACTTAACTGCTCAGCTGTGCATACTGTAGCATCACCAAGAGCTCCCCTATAGCTCACTGAAATTTCTGCTCTTGCCACAGTGAATGCCACCAGGGGAGAGGAGCTGCGAGTGGAGGAGTTCCCACCAAACGTAACGAGCTTCTCGGTGCGCCGATACGACCGCTACACCCGGTACAGGTTCTCTGTGGCGGCACGAACTCGGGTCGGGGTAGGGGAATGGCATATGGAGGAGTCACCCCACTACACCACTGAAAGTAATTTACTACTTGCTTCCTTGCATCAGCACATTTTGTGTTCTGCCACATGAACACCCCCCAAGGGTTGAGCTGATGATGTGTGTATTTAAATGACTGTGTGCACATCCTTGTGTGTTTGTGTGTCTCAGTATATGCTCAGGACCAGGTGGACATCTCCACTCAGGGCTGGTTCATTGGGATAATGTGCGCTGTGGCTCTCATCGTGCTCATACTGCTCATAGTCTGCTTCATCAAGAGGAGCCGAGGGGGGAAATACCCAGGTACAGTGGTGATCCCTGAATACAGCTGCATTACATTTATCAACTGATGGAAAATTAATCTGCAACTATTTAGATGACAGAGTAATAATTTAGACATTTCTCCTCGTCTTACTTTTTTGTAAGACTTCGGGTTTTCAACTGTTGGTCACACAAAACAAGAGGTTTGAAGATGTTGCCAATTGGAGTAAATTGATAAGGAAAATGATGACCAGTATCACCACATTGTTTAACAAGGTCGCTTGTTTTAATTGCAGTGCGGGAAAAAAAGGACATTTCACTGGAGCCAGTGGATGACAAAGATCAAGAGGGATCATTTGATTATCGGTAAGCATTAGAGCACAGGGCTGGTGGGAAATGAACAAAAGAAAGAAAAATACTTGCTATAATTATTACTGATTCTGCCTTATAAGCATCACTTTTATTCCAAGTTATCAGTTTGTGCTACAGCTTTCCAGCAATCTGTTTTACAAAATCCTATTTGTAGTTTTTGAAGATTGTTAAATGATGTCCTCTTAATGCCATGACTGTATGGTAATAATAACACTGAATAAAATATTATGTTTCCCTTAACTCTGTACAGTAGATGTGTGTTCACATGCATCTGCTTTGAAGCTGTGCATTAGCATTCTGTTTGGTGAATTAAAGCTGCTCTGTGGAGGTACAGCATCTCATGAACAAACTTTCAGTGGATCATTGGAATAGCAGGAAACAGCACATGAACAACACAAGTAGAGCTGAGATCCACTCGCTCCATACTGCTATTAAAACTCCACAGGGTACCTTTAATGTCTGTAAAAAATGTTAAATGATGCAGCACCGTTATTTTATTATCACTTATTTTTGATAACGATTTGATCATATTTAAAGTAATTTCTGATTTTTTTGTGTTACCTTATCTTTTAACCTCTCCCTCCCACCCACCCCCAAAAATTTCCCACCCCTGTTTTTTTTCTTTTGCACTGAACCACTCAAGGTCTCTTGAAAGGTATGAGAAGCCTAAATGTTGACACAATGACACTACTGACATTTCAACTGTATGATCTAGATGCTACAGATATTTGGATTCATAAATAGCCAGTTGCTGCTTGAAGAATATTTTAAATGCATGCTCCATCCTCTCATACTCCATTCTCAAACAAACTGCTTTTGTTTTTTAGGATAGCACGTGTCTCCACTTTGCCCTACGCTCGGAGGTATGTACATGTATCTCGTGTATGTACGTATCACTGTCAATTAATACTGATTGATAAGGAGTTAAATCCTTGTACTTGTGTACAGATTTTGTGTTTTAAACAGGGTGTGACTTATAATGATGTGTGTATGTGTGTTTATGTATTTCTTAATCAACCCAAGCATCTTTTTCTGCATTATGTTATGTAAAAAGGGAGGAAAAATCATATATTACAACATATTTGCCAATAACATTTGCCAGCCCCTCGCTCTGCAAATCTTTTCTGCCTTTGAGTCCTAAAACAATGTATTTCTGAAATCAAGTTTTACGTTTTTCGCATATTTTGTAGAGAGGAGGAAAGAGGACTTCAAAGAGGCCAGCCATCTATGGAGGCAATGATGAAGCCATCAGACAGTGATGACAGTCTGGTGGACTACGGAGAAGGAGGAGAGATGCCATTCAACGAGGACGGCTCGTTCATCGGCCAGTACACAGGAACCCGGAGAGATGTCAGGGAGTTGGACTTTGGTGGAGGGCTTGAGCTTCACTCTCCAATGAACACCATCTACTCCCTGGCATGAAACTCAAAAACCGAAACACCCTTTCTGACTTCAGCTCAACTATTTGTCATATAATTTGACCTTGTTCCACCTTGAATTAAGAGCCTGGAGGAACTTGTGGCTGTTTTTGTTTTGACTGCAGGAGGGACCAGCTAGAGAATGGAGCTGTTTGTACCCTCTGTGTCCTTGCAGCCGACCCATCATTTTATGCATTTTAAGAATAAAATGGTGGATAGTTGGGACAATGTTTCTTGAGAGGCACTTAATCATCTGAGGAAAAGGAAGTTCTACCTTTTGTTTTGTAAAAATACTTTGTGTTTATGCACATGCCTGCACATACGTTCAGTTGTGGAGAGACACTGGCTGCACATCAGAAGTGGATCAGTTTATCATGTTGATAAAAGCAGTTGCAAGGACCCACTTAACTACTGTTATTACAGCTTTCTTGAATTTATTATGCTAATGTATATAATCAGGTGATTTGTGTTACTTTTGTATGTTGAATCATTGACGGGTCATACCTTCACCATCCGGTGAGTTATAATGTAATCTTAGAATTTAGATTGTCTCCATTTTGGCAACCTTTTGATGTGCAAAAGTGTTGCTGGTCTTTCTAGGGACTGATAATTCACCTGCATGGACAGTTTGCAAATTCTGCCCTGATGGGAGGCGAGAGGTAAAACCATTTGCAGAATCAGTGGCAAACAGCCATGGACCAGCTGTAAAATCTAAAGTTGCTCATGTTTCTCTATGAACCGGTTTCCCTATTTCACTCACAATGGAGATTATTAATCTTTATGTAACAGCTTGTTTATTTGACTCTTAACATCAAATATCCCATTACTGCAGTTATACCCTAATGTTAATACAGAAGAAAGTTTTATTTCTGCCATATTTGATATTGATATCAATTTAGATGTTTCCTCATTTTAACCATAAATGGCTTTGAAAATGAAGTTTGAAATTTTTAACCTGGTGTCTGGATTTAAGCCACTGGTGCAATTTAATTTAAAACAATGTAGACTTGTGATTTCGAACACTGAACTGTGGACATTAGGCTTACTTACCTTCTATTTGTATATGCGTTTCTCATCACCTTGGATCATACCGCTTAATGGAAAAGGACATCTTGCCTGACAACCTTTCTAGTTGATCTGGCCTCTGATATGGCACTGCGATCTCAAATGTGAGCATTTGCTGCTTTTCTTTCTTATATGTGATAATAAATTGAATATCTTTGAGATTGATGGGAGTTTTTGTTCAATTCAACTCTTTTTTTTCAATTCATTGTGGTGATTACAAATCTCACATACTCTAATACATTTTCTAACAGGTGTCATGACCTAAGACTTCCACAGGTCACGGGACAACCGCGCTGGTCACAACAGCCCTCTGCCCTGGAGCGCTTTCAATTAGGGTTGACAACATCTTCAACAATGTGGTGAGTAAATTTTCCAACCAAGTTGTGTTTGTTTTAATTATGATTTTTTAGATTTATTCACAAGCAACTCTGCTATGAATTATTGGAATGACGTTAGAGCTCCTCCTGAAAAGCGAGACAGTGCTCGAACACCAGACCACCCCCTTGCTGGGTTTTTGTCCTATACTACAGGGTCAGCAAATAATTAACACAGTGTCATTACAAACCTGTATACAATGATGATTTTGTTCATGTGAGCCAAAACATAAATGGAGTAAAGTTTAAAGTTTAACTAACAACAAAGATCTGAGGTTTTTCTAGTGTCCTTTTCTTCCATGTCTACAGAGTCAGGATTTTCTCAAATAAGCAGACTGATGCCACTCACACTCATTCACATCTATTCAAAGACTCTATGAAAACAGGAAAAAAACTAGGATATAACTATATGCTTGCATGCCATCAGGATCTTTGCTTTCTAAATCAGTATTGACACAGTGCTAAGCTGAGCACAATGAAGCTGCACACTCAGCACATAGTCTTTACAATACCTTAGACTGAGCAGAAGGTGGCACTCTCACTTACAAGTTAATATTTTGGCAGATATCGCCTCATGTCTGGAGTGTTTTTTTAATCTGATCGGTTCTGTGTCCCTCACAAATCAAGTCATTTCTTTAACATTTTGAGTATGTAATAGATATTTATTTACATCACTGGTACAGTGTGTTAGAAATCCAAATCACTGGTGCAAAAATCAAAATGATTGGGAGGGGGGTCACAAGAAACACTGCTCTGTCACCACACTGACACCAACACTGACATGACATTACAGAATTTTAATCCACATAATTGTTTGAAATGTTATGATACTGTTTCTAAATTACCAAAAATCCTAGCTGGCATTTCTTAAGGACATACATTATATATCAATACCAATAGATCTGCAATAAGATAATATTGAATGGATGATTTTTCAGTGAAGTTCTAACATTGATCGTTTTTTGTTGGGTTTTTTTGCATTTTTTTTTCTGGGGACATGATGATGTGTTTTCTTTCAATAACTGACACCAAAAAGTCTTTGAGAAGGACCACATATGTTTTAAAGTATCACTAACAAGATAATTGTTACTTTGAGAGGTCAAAGGCTTTTGTCAGATTCTTATCTTGGACTTCCTGGGATGAAGTAACTGCTTTGTGTCCCAAATTTTGGGGGGTGGAAGTTGATCCTAGTTAATGATTATCATGGTGTTTGTCATTTTTGTCTTCAGCAAAAGATACCTGTTCAGTGTTCTATTTAGACTTTGCAAGAGCTCATCCAAGCACAATCGCCATGAACAAGCTAATTCTAATTACAGGTATGGCACGATAATAATCTATGATTTTTTTCTTGAACTGTTTTCTTCTCTTTCAACATTATATTTACTGACAAAATCTCCAACTTTGAAAGGTCTCTGTCTTTCTCTTGGCAGTTTGGGTAAGTGCATAAGCTATACATTATCAACCATTGACACTGAAAATCTCCGAAGCAACTAGTTCTAGTATCGAGTCATTCATTATCCTTCAAAGAACAATGAAAACATTTTCTATCTCCTCTGTTTAGTGTCAACCTCCAGACTTGTGTGTTATTTCACCAACTGGTCCCAGTATAGACCTGGAATAGGGAAGTTTATGCCTTCAGATATTGACCCAAACCTGTGCACCCACCTGATCTATGCCTTTTCTGGTATTAACGAAGCAAATGAGTTGATAACCATAGAATGGAACGATGAGGCACTCTATAGATCATTTAATGGACTTAAACAGAGGTGAGTCTGAAAAGCTTCTGAAATTATCTCTTGTAAAATGTTTTGCATAACAAATAAATCCTTTCTGCCAACTAAACTTGTATATTCCCATAGGAATCCAAATCTTAAAACACTGTTGGCAGTTGGAGGCTGGAACTTTGGGTCACAAAAGTGAGCGATATTTAGCGTAGAACAATCATTGATCAGGAGTCAATGTACTGTAAATCTGTCTTCCTGAAAAAAACATCCTTTATGTAAAATGCTCCCAGGTTTACCACAATGGTGTCAACAGAAGCCAACAGAAATACATTTATCCAGTCGTCTGTCAGACTGCTGAGAAAATATGGCTTTGATGGATTAGACCTGGACTGGGAATATCCTGCTGCAAGAGGGAGTCCTCCAGAGGACAGGGCGAGATTCACTGTGTTATGCAAGGTCAGAATCACAATAAATGTTCTGATGTTCAACTGGTTGTTTAACATGGACCATGATGTGACTTTGATTCCACGGCATATAGGAACTCCTGGAGGCCTTCGAGGCAGAGGCAACAGCAACCAGCAGACCCAGATTAATAATCTCTGCTGCCGTGGCAGCTGGAAAATTTACCGTCGATGCTGGTTATGAAATTCCAGAGATGACAAAGTAACACCAAAATGTTACCCCTCATGTTATTCACAATGATCTACTGTGCTTTGGTGCATTTGATCTCATTTGTATTTTTATCAGGTACCTGGACTTTATTAATGTGATGACATATGACTTTCATGGCACCTGGGCGAGTGTGACAGGACATCAGAGCCCCTTATATAAAAGATCCCATGACACTGGGAACCGTGTTTACTTTAATACCGTGAGTACAGGGATTATTTCTTTGCATCAAGAATGTAAACTTTTTTTTAATTAACTCCCAATATTCACAAAATAACACAGGATGGGTCTGCACAGTATTTTGCACTTCCAGTTGCAGATTTTCTGGAAATAAAATTAGAATTTGCATTTAGGTGGAAATTTGACTTCCATGACTTTTTGATTTACATGTAAGGACTATGCCATGAGGTACTGGCGGGACAAGGGAACACCAGTAGAAAAGCTAAACATGGGTTTTGCAACATACGGACGAACATTTCGACTATCTACTCAGTCCAGTCAGGTTGGAGCACCAGCCAGTGGTCCTGCTGCTGCCGGTGCTTTTACAAGGGAGGCTGGCTTCTGGTCATATTATGAGGTGAAATTGGCAGCTACTCAAATTTATCTCTCAGTCAGTGATTTATGTTGTAAAAGTACTGATTTGGACATTAACTCTCTTTTCAGATTTGCACTTTTCTCCAAGGGGCGAGTGTCCATTTGATTGAGGACCAGAAAGTTCCCTATGCCACCAAGACAAATGAGTGGGTTGGATATGACAACAAAGAAAGTTTTGAGACTAAGGTAATCAGTCAGTCATGTGTTTCTACAAAAATGTTGTTTGAGGTCAAGTCAAAGACGGTGTTTACATGCAAACATTCTTCATGCAGGTCCGTTACCTAAAAGAAAACAGATTTGGAGGAGCCTTTGTCTGGGCTCTGGATCTGGATGACTTTAACGGACAGTTCTGTCAACAAGGAAGTTTCAGCCTCATTAACCATCTTCGCTCTCTTTTGGCTTCAGGTAAATAGAAAAGAAACTAAGTATTTTCTATCATACGTGTTGTTTCTTGAGTAGCGATGATGTGAAGATGATGAAGGAATCTCCGCTGACACCAGCTTGCTTGTATGTAGAGGTTACAAGAAGTTCAGCGTTAAGACAAGCACCATGGACTGCTTAGAGAGGATTTAGGACCAATGTGAATCTCTATCTCAAAACAGCTCTGAGTACCCACTTATATAGTCCCACCTATATAGTCAGGTTGTTTATTAACATAAGGTAAACGTATGGAAACCCTTAATCACAGACAATACTTTAGATATCCTTAACCTTTGACCCTGGGGTCTCTGACCTAACATACCTCAGGATGTTTACGATGGCACACCAGATATGGGATCTTGCGACACCACATAAGCAGCAGTCATTAATTTCCTGACCACTGTTGATTTTGATTCCAATGACTTCTAACAACGAGCTCTTATTTTTTCAGAGCTTCCTCCCCTTCCTACCACGGAAACCCATCAGAATCAAGCAACTCTGTCTACAACTGTAGACCAACCTCAAACACTTCATCCCAGAATTACGACGACGACTTCATCCACAATCCCAGACAACTTCTGTGCTACAAAGAGCGGCGGCATTTATGCCATGCCTGATGCCCCAGGCAATTTTTACAATTGTGCCCACGGTATCACCTGGGTCATGAGCTGCCCACCTAATTTAGTCTTTCGAGACAGCTGCAAATGCTGTGACTGGCCCTAAAAGCTCGCATATTACACATCATTTGGTGCTCTAGTAGCAGTGTGCACTGATGCCCTTGAAGGCAAGGATTTTTACATATTTTCTGTTATAGCAAATTAACTATCATAAATTTAATTTAATTTTCTTTCAATTCAATTTCTTCTTCTGTGTCATGACATTGAAATCACCTGGCTATTACTAACTTCACATGCATGCTTGCCGTGTTACATGTTGGGACACGCCTGCTGTTCAGTGCTTTGTGACTTTTGAGGGTATTGAAGTCAGCGTCAGTGGTGCTGGAAAATGAGCTTAAATGTAAGTCATGAAGTGCTGAACAACAAGTGTGACCACGCCAGGTTCCCCAGTCTTTTTTGGCCTCTGCAAACGCTCCCATTTTCGTTTGTTCTACTGGCAGCACACTTTGGTATTTCTTCTTGTTTAGGCCAATTTACTGCATCAAATGTTAAAAGATACCAGATGATTTTTTTAAATCTTTAATGTTATGTTTTAATAATAATGTTACGTCCTTGTTTTAAATGTGAGCTATGGGTGCGAACCATTGTTTGAAATATGAGAGTATGAACTGTGATTAACTCCGTCATCTGGTCACATGCATTTGCTCACAAGACAGGCAGGTTGTGTGTTATGCACAGGCGCAACAGTTTGACGTTCTTGGTACCCATAATGACAAGGCAGGGATGTAACAAGTAATGCTAATAGCATCCTTAATTATAAAAAAGGAGTGCTCTAAATTATACCTTATCAAAGGAATGTTCCAAATCACGCCCAGTGAGATAAATGTCCTTAATTGCTACTCGTGAGTGTGGCATGTTTTTCTTTGTATTTGCACCTGCTGCACCTCTGGTTGATATACTACTGATACTTTTGGTTGAAAGCGTGGTTAAGGAGTTAAATAAGACTGTAGCTTCACTTTTTCCCATTTATTAATTTCTTGTAAATTCTTCTCTAAATGTTATTTTCTATTGCTGGCGACCGGACCCGCTCTTCAGCAAAAATTACACTTAAGGTAGAAATAAACAAGATCAACAAGTGATGCGTCTCTTGGTTTTGATCTGTAATTATATTGGACATTTGTGTGCTTCTTTGACTGGCTTTAAGGGGCTCAGTAGAGAAAAGCTAAAGTCACTTCAGTGCACCACTAAGGATTTAATGACTTTTGGAATATGGCTGCTTGTTGTTGAGCCACTTGTGAAGCTGATCGAACCAGCCACACAATCTTGATCAAACTTTAACTCTGAATATTGCTCACTCTGTCATTAATACTGGTATGTCAATTTATAGACAGATACTTTTAAACAAAGTTTTCAGGTGGTTAACTGTTGTCACGATGCTGTCCCTCCCAAAGCATGAACATTATATAGTTATAACATATATTATAATTCTTACTGCTTACATCTTTGATTCTTTCTCTTTCTTGTGTTTGAAACCAGTGACTGTGGCGTAGGAGGAAGAGGGAGGAGCTCTCAGGAAGGGAGAGTTGATTCATGACGTTCCAGAGACAGGAGAAATACCTGCCAGGATGAGTCATTGTTGATTTATGAAATGGTTGGTGCATGCATCCATATCTCAGCTGCTCAGCTACAGCCTTGTCCGGAATAAACCCTTCTTTAGCAATCTACCTTAAAGCCCCTTAAGACTTGATTTGATAACTTTAATATATTAGACATTTATGACTATCTGAGCAACAAAATCAATTTTTGTTAATATTTTTTTAAGTTTCACCCTCGATAAAACATCAATTGTGTGTGATTTGATCAGATTTGATTGACATTTACCACAAAAACCACAAACTTTCATCGCAATATGTTTCAAATGTTGTTACAGTCTTATTAGTGCATATACATATGCTGCATAACATCATTTTTATGACCTGATTCTTTCTTATAATAATCTGATCGTTAGCATGAGGAAATTAAAATGTTCAGTACCCAAGTTTACCAATTACACATGTGCATTTCCTGCTGTGGCATTTTAGTGCCGTGAAAAGTCATTGTTTCTCAGTTGTCTAGTTTCTCTCCTGATACTTTATTTTTTAATGGAAATCCATAAAATAGATGTTGAGATATTTCAACATGGACCAAAGTGTTAGCTCAACCAACAGACTGACCAACACTGCCCTATGGTTTATGTTGCTGAATCGATGCACCGCTGTTATGTTGTTCACTAAAATGTGTCAGAGTCACTTTTCTTGACTGTCTTGTACGTATGAGCTGAGGAAGAATAGCTCCATCAAAGTTTACTTTAGGAAGGCTTTCAAGCAGTTTCTGGCAGGTTCCCAGATTTGTAAAGCGTTGTCTGCCAATGTTGAGTGCCAAAATGCACAAGATGCTTAAAATGATTACCTCTAGACCTCTACAAACTTTATATAAAGACAGGCAAAAAACAGGAACTCATGCTGCTTTAATAACATGATTTGTTGTCTTGTTGTCTGGAAAGTAATGGAGTGTCAGAGAAAGTGTTTTCCTGCTGCTGAACACAAAATATTGGTATGCAGGGAAGACACTTTGGACACTGCAATAAGTGTTAACCCTGTAAGAGGAAGAATGGGAGGAAAAACCTAAAAAGAGACAGACAGACAGACCCTAGACCTAAATTCCATCTGATCTATGCGATTTCTGACATAAACAATGTCAATCAACTTGGCTCCTAAAGAGCTACTGACCTACAACGCTATATTTCTTTTTAGTTTGGTTCATGATTCCATCAGCAGAAGTAAACGCAACATAATAATACATTTCTTACATTGGTAGGGCACATTATGAGATATTTTTTGCAACAGTGCTTTCAACTTTTCAAGTCTTTCTTTCAGTATATAACCCAATATCCCAACATCAACATATTGTATAGAAAACATAATTGGTTCCCACAGAAATTGGATAATAACAACAAGTTGTAAGGCAGATGTTACTAACCCAGTTGGGTGTGTGCTGTTCGTATGATTGATTATAACATTGTTTTATGACTTGCTTTATGTGATGATACTGACTCTTGTGTCTTTTGTGAGGGTGTGTTGACTTTGGTTTATATTTACACTGTGTAATTAGACGTGCCTTTATTGATGATGACGCTGCTGCTTATTTTCTCTTATTCCAGCCCTGTTCTTTTCCATTTACTGTTGCACTATTTAACAATTACCCTACATCATATCATGATGTTGTGTTAACCACCTTTTTTGGTTTTAGGATGTCTTTTAGCAAACAGCAATGAAAAGTAGCTTTTTGATTCATCGTGCCAGAAGGAATACTCTGGTGTCAGTGATAACGACATGAAATGTTCTCTTTTTGTTTTTCCCTTTAAAGTTAAAAAATGTAATTCATATCGATAGACTTAACCAGAATGAATGGCTGGAACTTTAACTTTATCTTAATTGTTCTTCTGTGGAAAAAATGCAGACTTGCTGTGATGCTGTGAGACTTGATTCACTTGAGTGGCAGGTCACTGGTTTGATTCCTGGCTGGTCAGAAACTTGACTTCAATATCATTCCCTTACTCTCTCTGTCTCTCTCCCTACATTTCCTGTCACCCACCCCCACACACACACACACACACACACACACACACACACACACACACACATTTCACTGTCAATCACCCCCCAAAAAAAAAGCAGCAACAACAGAAAAACAAAAGCAAAATCGATTTACAAAAACATCTGAGAGACTTTTTGTCTGAGATTCTATCATTTTAATTGCTGCAAACATTGCAACACCACATTAATTATCCCCACACCTATTAAACTACCACACCCTCTGAGTTATATATTTACCAATTTAATATTCAAAACTCTGCCAGTCATCCATCAGTCACAGCAGAGACACAATATATGCTTCTTTCAACTTCATCTTTGTAAGTGTTCCTTTTATTCTGATTTGATTGAGTGCTCCATAGGATAAAATATGTTAAAAATTTAAAAAAAACATTATGTAATTTTATCAATTTTATGACATGTCAGAAAAACTGAAAAAATAGTATGCCATAGTATAGTATGTTGAAAAAATAAAAAATATTATGCACAGTTAAAAAGGAGTCCTTTGTTATAAAAGCAAGAGCTTTAGAGAACATTAGAGAATAGTGTTTCATGAGTGCTCCATAGGATAAAATAAGTTAAAAATGAAAAAATAGACAATTTTATGACATGTCAGAAAAACTGAAAAAACACCATAGTATAGTATGTTGATAAAATGCAAAAATGATTAAAACACACAGTTTAAAAAAGTCATCTGATATCAAAGCACGAGCTTTACTGACAATGCAGGGCTGTAACCAGGAATGACGTTAATTTACAACAAAGCCATTGGCTCATGTCTGTAATGTTTTCCACACAAGTTATTCTTTTGTGTCTTCTAATCCCTATAATTATACATCTTTTGTCAGAGTGATATTGTATGTGCTGCTGGCAGCCGATCACCATGCCCTTCCCACTGCCTATAGTTTTGATGTCTGAGAGTTACAAATTATGATCACTTAATTTTCACAAAAGTGTGTTTTAAAATTTCAGTTGATTACTGTTATTAAGAAATCTGATGCTGTTTGGTCACTGTGGTCATTGTGTTTAAAAAAACTATCATTGCTACAGGAGATACCAACTTTAATTAGACTGACAGGCTAAGTCAAGTTGTTTGTGTTCAATTTTGACATAAATTTGAGTGCTCAGAGTGGTGATTTAGAGGGAAATTATGATTGCATTTTTTCAATTATTTTTTCAATTTCTTTCATTCATATAGTAACAACATGTGCAAGCTAATTCTGACAGCAGGTAAGTACTGTAATTGTTTCTTTGGTGTGTTCAATAAAGGCAAAAAGATTATAATTTTTTGTGTTATTAGTTTAAGAACATTTTTTGTCTATGATTGTGATTTTGATGAAGATCAGATCAGTTTTATTACCAATTAATGCAGGAAACCACTGCACTAATGTAATCTAATTGTAATGTAATGTAATGTAATGTAAAGAGTAATGTAATCTGGCCATAAAGGTTCAGTTTCAGGTTTTTGTCTATATGACATTTCTGCCACCACCTTCAACATAATGAAGTTGAGGGGAATTTTGTTTTGTGTTGTTTACAACTTTGAAAAAACACATTTAAACAATTCAACAGCAATGTCTTTCTTAACAATAATAATCCATGCAACATGCACAGTGAGGTCTGTGGATTATTAACGCATTGTTTGTGTTTAGACACGTTTCTGTTGCTTAATTGTTGACATGCAAGACCAAATTCAAGACCATTTGACCTCCATAATATTGGGGTGGCTGCAGAAATGCCAAAGAGCATTATCTAATTAACCTGGACAAAAGTTATGGCAGAGGTGAGAAAGGTTTTGGGTTATGCTTAACCTCATACTGACCAACTCTGTTACCTTGAAGGTCTCTGTTTGATCATCGCCAGCGTAGGTAAGTTTAAAACATGCATTAATTCATCAATTCCTTAAATAAACAGTACTACTCGCAGATAGATATTGTCTCCAAATCAAAAAATAGGGGCAATTTAATGGATTTGTTACAACTGATGTTTTCAAAAACATATTAATTCCATTTAAAAAAAAATTTCCAAACCTTTTTTCCACGTCTCAGCTGATTCCTACAGGCTGGTATGTTACTATGACAGCTTGGCTGAAAGCAGAGCGGAGCAGGGGAAGTTCAGTATTTCAGATATCAATCCGAACCAGTGCACCCATCTGATCTACGCCTTTTCTGACATTAACAATGTCAGTAAACTGGTCCCCAGCAGGGAAACTGACTTGCAACGTTATCAGTCCTTTAATGGACTCAAAACAAGGTCAGACCTTTAGCCTCTCAGTATTTCAGAAATTGTGTTAAATTTTGTATTTTTTAAGTAATCATTACAAAACCGTTATGCTCCCACAGAAATCCACTGCTCAAAACCCTGCTGGCAGTTGGTGGTATAAACTTTAACACACGGAAGTAAGTTACATACAAGTTCTTTTGTCAATGCAGAGACAAGTGTAAGCTGCACTGATACATGTTGGCATTTTCCTCAGATTTTTATGATTTGCACAGCATGCATGATGTATGGTTGCACACCAGTTAGGTAGCACAAGCTGAGAAGTTGGTATTTGTTCACATATATAAATTCAATCCATGTATAAATAATTTCTGAAATTACATAAATCAATAAATTACATGAATAAATTCCTTTAATTCCATTAGCAGATGCAAAGAAAATGTGTGATGTACTACATGATAATTCAAAGTAACACTTACATATTGTCCAACCAGTGGATAAACCGGATACTTTAATTAAATTATGTATAAAAAACAACAGTCACACAGCTATGTGATCATAAAGAAGTGGTTAGTATTCTTGTGTGTACAAACACCAAATTATTTTGTGTTTACCTGACTCAGTGTTTGTATTAGTATTTAACCATATTTTACCTAAGTTCCAACATCATCTTCACAAAGAATTACAAGAAAATAAATTTTATTGTGTGTAAAGCCATTCTGCGTTTATGTGAAATCTCATGTTAAGTGAAGGGAAACAACTCATGTTCCTAATGCTGTTTTTATTCTATTGTAGCCTACTAATGATGGCAGTACCTGCATAGTATTATTATGTGAATGTTGAGTACACTGTTTTATACAAATATTTACCAGATTCAGTATGATGGTGTCAACAAAACAAACCAGAACAACGTTCATCCAGTCCGCTATCACACTGCTGAGACAATATGGTTTTGATGGGCTCAACCTGGACTGGAGGGACCCTGGAGCAGCAGGAAGCCAAACAGAAAACAAGCAGAGATTTACAATGTTGTGCAAGGTCAGATCCTCTCTTCATGGGACTCTCAGAAACATGTCAAGTAGTGCATGGATATATAAAATTTTAAACTAACCTGAAACTGAACCATGTTTCTGTGTTGCATAGGAGCTCAAAGATGCTTTTCTGGCTGAGGGAACAACAACTAACCGGGACAGATTAATCCTCACTTCCAGCGTCTCAGCTGAGAAAAAAGTCATTGATGCCAGTTATGAAGTCGCAAAGATTGCCAAGTAAGACAGATCTAATGTTAATCTTGACATTATACTCATGACTGGCTGTTGTCATGTTTTGGTGAATGTGATCTCTGCTGCATTTTATCAGGAATCTGGATTTCATTAACGTGCTGACATTTGACTTTCGCGGTCCCTGGGAAAATGTCACGGCTCATCACAGCCCCTTACACAATGGATCACAAGATACTGGAGACAAAGTCTACGCTAATACTGTAAATATCAGGATTTATATTTGAACTCCCTGACCACCTGACTATCTAGAGATGTCATCCAAATAGTTTTTTATGCCACATTTTAGGACTTTGCTATGAATTACTGGAAGGACCAGGGAGCGCCTGCACAACTGCTAAACTTGGGTCTAGCAGCATATGGGCGAGCGTTCAGCCTCTCCTCTGAATCCACTGATGTCGGAGCACCAGCCAACGGCACTGGGGAAGAAGGCTGCTACACTGGGGAAGAAGGATTCTGGGCCTATTATGAGGTATTACTATGTTATTATGGCCTATAGACATACGTAATTTAATGCAATGCACTGATGGATTTCAGTGTAATTGGTGTGAGTAAATTCATTAGATATATATGTGTTATGTAATGATACTGATATTTTTCAGGCTTGCCTTTATCTTGAAGGGGTTCCAATCCAGTTCATTACTGATCAGAAAGTTCCATATGCCACCACAGAAAATCAGTGGGTGGGATTTGATAACAAAAATAGCCTCAGTACAAAGGTAAGTATTGAGTTAATTCAGTAATAACTTTGCAAATCATTACTGTACAAAAGTCTGGTTAAATAGATAGTGAATTCTGTAAATGTGACTTCAAATGTGCAAGTGCTTTCTCACTCATTCTCTCAGGTCAGTTACATAAAGACACAGAACTTTGGAGGAGCCTTTGTCTGGTCTCTGGACCTTGATGACTTTAGTGGACAGTTCTGTAAACAGGGCAATCAACCCTTCATCAGCCACCTACATAATCTCCTGGTGCCAGGTGACAAAACTGCAATATCTGTTTGCGGTATCTTGCAGCGGGGTGAAGTTAGTTATACATGGAGAAATTGTGTGCTCTTCCTGTTAGAAATGTAGTCATGCTTAGTGATATTACCATACAGTATGGTGTGATGATCAAGCAGGGTTAACAGCAAGTAATCCAATATTTGACTTTGATTCTCTTTCAGATTTCCCAGGTCTTAACACAGCATCAACAACAGCAGTACCCACTAATACAACCATGACTCCCAGTGCAACAAAACCAACTCCTCCTA